>JADDOH010020121.1:0-18590 GCA_016648135.1 Agrypnia vestita | reverse complement strand
AGACGAGGCGTATTGTCAACAAAAAAGTTGTATACGCGGTGGAATTTATAATTTGAAATCGTGCCAAGGAGTCCATCATACGGGACGTCTACATATGTTAAAACAATTGGAGAATCACGAAGTTTATAATATTAATGCGAAAAAAGTGAAATTCTTTATCAAAGTGTCCTTATAACAAAGTGGCAAACTACAAGTTATTTGGAAAACATTAAAAACCACGCGGGCCTTGATAATAAGTCAAAAATGTTCAAGCAGCCACGACCAAGCCAATATCAAAGTTTGCATTTTTTTTCAAAATTTCTGACTTATTTTTTACAGAACATTGAATTATCATAACAGAAACTTACATCAATTACGAAAAAATCATTCGTTTCAATACAAGTTAAATAATATGATAAAAACCCTGCAGAAATTCCAATTAGAATTTTTTCCAATTGTAATTCAAAGGTTTTTATTATTTTATTTGACTTGTATTAAAGGGAAATGAACTTTTCATATACGATATGAGTTACTATAAAGATAGTTCAACGTTTTGTAAAAAATAAGTCAGAAATATTTAAAAAGTGTAAATTTTGATGTCGCACATCTCCATAACTATTGATATTAGGACACCGTTGCTTGAAAATTATCTACTCCTAATCAAGGCAGGAATATAGTCCTGCGAGGTTATTAATATTTTCCAAATAACCCTGTATATTTTGACCTGTAATAAAAGATCTGTAACTAGTACCTAGTGCAATGGTATTTGAGATGAAACTTACTTTAACAGCACATATTTTTTTTTGATATAATAATATAGTTATATAATTTTTATAATATAATTATATTTCTAGAATGCGAAAAAATATCTAGGACCGGAGTATTTTCAAAATGTAAAAATCATTAAGAGGTAATTTATGTCCCTTTTTTTGGTCAGAATTGGATGAGAGAAATAGATTAAACCCTTGCCAAAAATTATGTTAAATTTAGGATTTAAATATTGTAGTCGACTCGCAAAGGAAGATAAATTAAAAAAAATCGATATGAGCTTATTTAATGCTAATCCAACGTTTTCCGAAAGATAAGTCAAAAATATTGAAACAAAGGTAGCTTATCTCCATAACTATTCATTTCAGGACATTGTTGCTTTGAACACTTTTGACTCATAATTAAGGTAGAAATCTACTCGTCAAGTATTGCGGATTAGCTGTGTTAGAAATAGGTAATAATTGAAAATGAAAAAAATTCGTTGGAAAAAAAAATAAGCGCTTGAACAAGCAATTTTCCTTTTCCAAATCTTTGCCCAAACTTCACACACACGCAGAGCTATCATTTGCATCAGTGTGTACATACTTTCTTTCTATATAATTAATATGCCTTAGTATGTCATAAATGTTTATCATTACTGACATATTTCTGTTTGTTTAAATTTTTTATTCTTTCTTTTTATATAATTAATATGCCTTAGTATATCATAAATATTTATCATTACTGACATATTTCTGTTTGTTTAAATTTTTTTTATTCTTTCTTTCTATATAATTAATATGCCTTAGTATATCATAAATGTTTATCATTACTGACATATTTCTGTTTGCTTAAATTTTTTATTCTTTCTTTCTATCTAATTAATATATTTCTAAATGTGGAGACCTGTAATTGGCCATCTATATTGTATCAATGTTTTCTATGCTTTTTTTTTGTGCTGTTGGTCTTCCATAAACATTAAATAAATAAATAATAATATTTGTTTAGTTTGATTTTTACTTATATTGTGACAAAAACCACGACTGCAGAAATTTCCGCAAAGCAAAATAAAAAAAACTTGATTTTAAAAATCTAGTGTTTTCAAAATTATTTTCGTACCCGCCATGACGTCACAGTAGAATTAATACCAGATATCTACAGGTTTGTGTTATCTGGGGTATTATGCCGTGTTTTACGACCTTTCCGGCCGGTTTTCCGTTCCGGATCCCATTGCAGGGTCCATCATCAGGGCTGATGTGTTTGATGATGATATGTAATATTTTCAAGCATAATAGATTAGATAATGTACATTTATATGAAAAAATATATTTGGGTCATTCTCTTTTTAGTTGTAGTTAAACTGTCCCTCTTCATTTTCGTGACGTAGTGGTATTTAAAAAAGTTCATTTTAGTTTTGTTTAATAATATAGGTTTGGTGAAACCTTCTCATAATAATACCATCTCCAAAGTTTTAGAAACTGTAAGGAAATTAGGTTTTAATTGTATTTAATAAATAATAAAAAATACATTTATGTTGTGACAGAGTTGTTTATTATCGTTGGGATTTTATACCAAATAAGACAATGAAAAAACTAACCCATAAACACCAAGTTTATATTATACTCCCTTTCTCTTTTGTATTGTTTCAAATTTGATATTCTGTCAACATATAGCCGACTGATCGGACCCACGGCTCGAGTCAGACTAGGTGAAACAGGCCGCGCGCCTTCTCCATGCGTCGGGCTCCTTTCTCATTTGTATGTAAAATTCACAAGTCTGCCCGCAAAGTTTCAGCTCGATTGGATCACGGGAAAAGGGTTAAAAATCGATCCAAAGTTTTTTTGGCAGATAAGCCGATTCTACGAGTTAAAAGAAAGGGAGTAAAAAACTAACCCATAAAAACCAAGTTTTTATTATACTCCCTTTCTTTGTAAAATATAACAACAATTAAAGACGAATTAAAACATTAAATAACTAAACTTACAGTAATTTAATATATTTCTAAAATGTCAGATGTTTTGAGCTTTGATTAGACACTTCATGCTTTGAAGAAATTCTAAAAACATTTGCCAGCCAATTTAGATTTTCGACATTCGTAGTGAAGTACCTATTATGTATACCGACAGAGTAATTCAAATTTAGAAAATATTCCGCGACGTTATCGGGCTTGAATAGCAACGGGGTTGCTAATCAAACTTTTCTAATGATTCCAATTTGAAAAAACCAATAAAATTTCTAAAAATCCGAAATTATAATATAATTTTTATTTTTTTTAACGTAAATTTGATACATCTTCTTGATCGTCGCCACGAGTCTACTTGCCAATTTTAAGCTCGATTAGATCACGGAAAAAGGGTCAAAAATCGATCCAAAGTTTTTGTTGACGGCAAGCCGGCAAGCAAGCAAGCAGACGCCGCGAGTTAATATAAAGGGAGTAAAAAGAGAATGACCCATTTGTCAAAACATTTTTATGCGAGGTGTGCCATTTTCGAAATTGCATATTCATTTGTAGTTGCATCTTAAATATTCTGCTTGTGGTCAATTAATGTTTGGATTTACATGTATTATGTACATATTTGTAGGTATGTATTTAATTAACAGTAGTAGCAACTAGGGATGGGCGTTGAATGGACGGGCTAGTTGAAATCAACCGTTGACGTTGCATCGACGCGTCGACCGTTTACGTTTATCGCATGGACTAGTTGAATTCGTAGACGGTGGACAGCGGACGCCGTGGTCGGTGGACGATTTAAACGCAATGCAAAGCAACGAGCGAGAGCAAGACAAAACGTCTCCGTTTATTTCTCTCTCATCTCTCGCTGTCGACTTGTAGATGCCATAGACGTCATAGACGGCTCGACGGGTAATTTCATTTCAACTCTAAAGTACACTGCCATAGAGTGCAGATCTGTGTACACGAACCATGACTAGAGATTTGAAATTTGAATACATGCGTAGGGCGAGATAGGCTTAATAATCTATTATTTTTTACTTGATTTTTTGTGATGTCACGTGCGACGATTCGGTGAATTCCCAATTTTACGCTGTATAAAATAAAACAATTCTGTTTAATTATTTTATTTTTTATTGAACTAATATTTTACTGCTTACACCTGATATTGTTGTGTACACCTACTTCTTTCTTTATTATATATAGAAAGAAGTATATAAAACAATATGTAAAAGCCTGTAATGTGCGTAAACAAATAAATAATAAAATATTTCTTTTTACATATAAGCACAGGTAGCGGTTTTACTTTCCCCGAAACTATATTTCTTCGAATTTCTTTAAATTATAAAAATTAACGTCATAAAAATAGCCAACGGTTGAGCCGTCGAGAAGCGTCGCGTTGAACCGTAGACAGTTGACCATCGTCCCGATGTTTAGATAGAACGTCCGCGACGTCCGCGTAACGAAGTTGACGCGTCAACTAGTGGACGAATTCAACTAGTTGATCGTCTCGTCGATGGATGGACGTGGACGGTCTCGTTTCGTCGACGGTAAATACGTCGACGACCCATCCCTAGTAGCAACGAGCAATTTGTAAGCAAACCACGGTTGGAGCGGATTGCGGTCAGGAGTGACTCATCGCCGCGGTCACACTTCACCAGCTCTGTCTGCGCGGCTTCGTCCAAATGTGGACATGCTCAATATTTATGAAGGTCGCTCGAGATGGCCTTGAAGACGTGATTATCGTTCGTAAGCTATCGAAAAAGAGAAATAACGGTGCGGTCTGTCCACGCGATATTTGCACGGCAGAATTTGTAGGTCGACGCACCAGTTTCCAGCTCGCTATGATGTTTCCATCATTAGACATGGCGCTTTTAAATTTTAATCAAACATAATAATTTCGCTGTCTGTCCGTTCGTCCGACCATCTGTCCTCGTAACTTCGTGTAACGTACGTAATTTCGTTCGAATTCACGGCTAAACAACAAACTAAACGGCCGACGATGGAGCTCGAACCCCGGGCCAGCAAATATGGCCGCCTCTACGTGGAGCGTCAAAAATATGCTATAAGTATATACAAGGTCTTAGCAAAGACGCAAACCAATTTTCCGTCATTTTTGACGGGTTGCAGCCAGTTTTGTAATAAAATCGGAAGAGACGTTTTCTATGAGAAAAAATAATAGTTTTTAAAGAATATTTGCATAATAATTATTTGAATGTGTACAGAATACAGACCACCAAAATATATACTTAGACATGACTTCTGGGTACACAACACACAACCTGATATAGCTCTTTCCATTTAAGAAAGACAATCGAATTAGTACGTGTATTACGTGCGTAGGAGGCACATTGTTTCGTTGCGTTGGTGTTAATACCCGTAAACACTAACACAACGAAACAAAATGCGTCGTACGCACTGCTCACACATACTAATTCGATTGTCTTTCTCAAATGAAATTTACTGTACGTCGCGGCTCATACTGCGGTGAGCGGCTGTACAGACACGTGACGTCACAGCTAAAATATACTACAATATTCTTTTTCTGATCATGCCAGGTCTTTGTAGTATCTGACCGAACCATCTCAGCACACCTTTCTTTATTCTTTCGACCACACTGCAGCCAGAATTACATTCACTTCTAACGTATTCATTCCCCACTCTTCGACCAACGATTTTCCACACAGGCGCCTCGGTGACCTCATTTCCGCCGCATTCGTTCTAATTTCTTATTTGCCAATTCCAGGCTTCACTGCCATCCATCAGAGTTGGCACTAGAACGCCATTATGTACCGACATATTGAGAGAGCTAGATTTGCACTCGCTAGCTCCCAAACAGAAACTAGAAACAGAAACAGAAGAACAGAAACCGAAGATAAAGAATGCACACTTGATGGCATCGGAGGCATTAAGAACATTGTTACCCAGCAATAAAAATAAGATTTGATTTTGTAGTCATCGTCATATGAACGCTATCAGTTACCGACTAAATAATAATCAATACTTCATGACCATGAAACAACAATATTTTGATCAGAATTACATACCATAGCTAGTAGGAAAAACTTCGAGGGCGTACAACACTAATCAGAATTTCCATCAAACACAGGACCCACGTACCGAATTGAGAAGTTTCCTATTTTTTTTACTCCCTTTATTTTAACTCGTAGCGTCTGCTTGTCGGCTTGTACGCCGAAAAAACTTTGGATCGATTTTTAACCCTTTATCCTTGATCCAATTTAGCTAAAACTTTGCAGGCAGACTCGTGGCGGTGATAAAAATGATCTAATAAATTTTAGTTAAAAAAAAAATAATAATTATTGTATAATTTTAGATTTTTCGAAATTTTAACTATTTATATATTTATTAAAGGAAACACATTCTTATTGTCAAGTTGCAATTTCACAACAAAGTTCTGAATTATTAAACAATTTTTATTAATCAATTAGAAAAGCATACAGAAAAAATGAAATGAATGAAAAAATATTTGAATGCCACCGGATAACGCGTCATTCCCGGATAGAATGTGAGGTCGGTGGTTCGAGTCCCGGTGGCATTTAAATATTTTTTCATTCATTTCATTTTTTCTGCATGCTTTTCTAATTGATTAATAAAAATTGTTTGATTTTTATATTGTTTAATTTTTGAGCCCGACGTGTGGAGTAGGTGCTAAACCTGTTTCAATGAGAAAGGGAGTATAATAAAAACTTGTTTTTTATGGGTTAGTTTTTTCAATGAATAGAAACGAAAATTTCGAATAAATCTGAAAGTGAAATGAACAAAAAAAGTTTTAGAATTTGAAATTTGCGTTTTGCATGAATAATAAGTCCGGTCGAGTCGCGTGACGTCATCTCTCGTACTCGCACGTGACGTCACAGGCGAGGTGCGGGTCAATCATTCCGCGTTAAAATATGTATTCTTTTTCTCTGTTATTCATTGACAGACTTCAACAATTTATTGTTCAATTTTTCAATTTCAATTTTCAATTTTTATTTATTACATAATATGTATATTACAAACATTATGTTCAATGCATACATATTATTAACTTACATCTAAAAATATACATATACACATATACATACACATCCATATACACATATACATAAACACATATGTATACATACATACACATATACATATACATACATACATACACACACATATACATATTGTGTATTAAAATACTAATTTATTATTAAACAATTAGAAATGACCTGTATAATCTGGTCAAAGGTGTAGGAGAATCCTGCTTCGGAAAACCCCCTCAGACACATGGAATATATCAATATCCAAAGCGATCTTGTTCAGCATAGCTGTAGCTTTTCCAACAGGCATAACCATCGACAGGTTGGTCCTGTATATTGGAATGTGAAACAATCTATGCTGACGATGTCTAAGGTAGTTATCAGGAACATACAAACCAATGCTCTGCATAATTTCAGTATTGTCGATCATACCGCGCAACAATCGATAAAAGTGTTGTAACATATTATATCATCAACACCAATGATATAATAAACTGTAGATACGTTACAAGTGTGAAATGTTGGCAACTCAAAAGTAAGGCCTCACTCGCATTCGTTATCGAACGGACGCCGCGCCGAAAAGGAACAGAGAATCGTACACTATTGTAAGAAAGAGTGTTATTTTAGTCGCCGCGACTTCGAATTACCTGATTTTTCTGTCTACTGTTTGTGAAATAAGATTGGTTGCCCCTTTCAATGCAATATTTGCTCCATATGAAAGCCAATGATCAGCGGTATGAAATTTCTCCATTGCACTTTGCTCATATAAAAAAAATGAAACAGTGACCACGTAATTTAATCGCCATCTTGGCTCTAATTTAGACGTTGCTAGTAGGACGAACGACCAAAGATGGAATGCGGGAAGAAAAAAACTCATCATGAATTTTACGACAATTGTATAATGAAAAGTACATCAGCAAGTGAACACCAAACACAGCGCCCGGAGCGTATGCAATGTCTATAACATGGCACGAAGGTCGTGGCAGATGTCCGTGGTAAACTTCTCCAGCTTTCGCTGCAGCCCGCAGCTCGAATAGCCACGGGATAACCAGTACAGTAGCCGGCAAATATCTTGAAATTCTGCGGCGTAGTGGGGGGACGTTTACGCATCTACCTTTCTACCAACGAGACCCAAATTTCGTCTTCTGCGCATTCCCCCACTTAGCCAAAGAATTTCATGAAGTTTGCCGGCAACTGTATAGACGCACCAGTATAAATTGGCGTGCGAGGGAGGGCGTCCCTGTCGCGTAACAGAAGTTGCCACGGTGTAAATTTATTACACAACTAGCTGGTCGTACCCGGCGTTGCACGGGTTAAGGATTAAGTAAAAAATAAGTTTGTGAGGGAAAACAAAGGGTTCGCTGTTCTCTAAAAAACAATGTTTCCATATAATGTTAATATAATAATGTTAATATGTAGATATTAATGTCCTCTATAAAACTATGGTACATTACTTTGCTCTATTGGCAATAATTTCCGCAGCGTACGCAATATAAGTGTTTTTTTCGTAATTTTTTCACACGTTGGGTTACATTATCGAAGTTTTCATACGGATTCCTAACATTTTTGAAAATATTCTGTAGCCTATGTTCATCAGGGATAATGTAGGATTCTGAATGTGAAAGAATTTTTCAATTCGGTCCAGTAGTTTCGGAGCCTATTCAATTCAAACAAACAATCAAATCTTTCCTCTGTATAATATTAGTATAGATAGATACATAATGTACAGAATGTCTGGTGACCGGTGTCGGAGCCTTTAATAGAAATTTGGTCGGGCAGCACTAAAGAAACAAACCAGTAATGGTGGCCGCTCTATCTGTCAACCTGTCAAACGGTAATATCGGTCCATTACTTGCTTTTTCAGCTTCGCAAAACTTTAATACTTCATTGGCGCATGTTCTTGCACCATCCCAGACTGTTTTAGATGTTTGGACGTAATAATTCAGAGTATATTGGAAATCAAGATGTCACAGCTCCCGAGCAAATACGAGAATGAACTGAATGGCAGGGCGAGGGGGTGCGGGCGGGGCGGGTTTTAGTTCCAAAGTCGCCGCACGCCAATTTACGTTGGTCTACTTTCATTGGTTTACCATCGAGTTCTGACCTTTATTATATGTGTAGCATTATGTTAACGGGAATTACATCCATAGTAATCGGCCAGCCGACCAGATGCCATTTCTTCTCGCCATTTTTCTTCCGGCATTCCATTTTTGGCCGTTCGACCTATTAGCAACATTTAAGCTAGTAAGTGAACGCGCATTTCAAGGTGATTTCCTGAATATGTATTCGATGATTATTACACGGTAGGTAAGTTGAACATATTCTCCGATTCATAATTACTACAAGCCGCAAAATATTTTTACATAATATTAAATACTGTTTCAAGTGTCCTTAGGTTTTCACGGCCGTTCAGAATCTTCTGTGTATAGTTTTCTGGGATATTCTGCCGTGTGTATGTGACCTCTCTGGCCAACATCCGTTATCCGTCCGACATCCGTTAGTAGATATATAAAACACTACATGAAGACACACACCTTGCTTTCGACACGGTACTGCAATCCAGTATTTAACATAACACAAATTTGGAGACACCCTGACTTCGGTACGGTATTGCAAGGTAATACTTAACCTACACTTCAACACTCACTCATCACATCAGCCCTGATGATGGACCCTGCAATGGGATCCGAAACGTTGGCCAGAGAGGTCACATACACACGGCAGAATATCCCAGAAAACTATACACAGAAGACTGTTTCAAGGCATCGTGAATTGGATAATATACCCAACGCATTTACTGCGTTATTGTATTGTACTTTTACGTAAGGTTGTTGCTATACAAATCTCGTAGTTTGAAGCAAAAACTTCACGAGAGTCTTTTTCATTCAATTTTGAATAGAAAATATAATTTACACTTTGGATGAAATGTATACAGTCACAGAGATAAGTGACATCAAAGTTTGCATTTTTTTAATAATATTTTTTCCTTTTTTCTGTAAAAAGTTGGGCTTTCCCCACAGTAACTTATACGGAATTTAAAAAATTCATTCGCTCGAATACAAGTCAAATAAAATGACAAAATCCTAAAAAAATTATTTGTGCAAGGTTTTATTTTTTACTCCCTTTCTTTTAACTCATAGCGTCTGCTTGCAAAAAACATTGGATCGATTTTTAACCCTTTTCCCATGATGCAATCGAGCTGAAACATTGCAAACAGACTCGTGGCGACGATAAAAATGATCTAACAAATTTTCGTTTAAAAATTTAATTATTGTATAATTTTGTATTTTTCTACATTTTAACGGTTTTTTCAAATTGGAAACCATATAAATGAGAGAGAGAAGTTGCGAAACCTGTTTCAACTAGTCTGACTCAAGCCATGGTTTCGATCATACGGTTTCGCCAACGCCGTGCCCCCCTTTACCAATTATTACGTTTTCAATATTCTATAAGTTTTAAGGATAATAATATACATGGAATAAATTTTCCACATGAACTTAAAGCAAGAGAAATATGTTGATAGAATATCAAATTGGAAACAATACAAATGAGAAAGGGAATATAATAAAAACTTGTTTTTTATGGGTTAGTTTTTTTATCGATCATGATGCTGAATGGCTTTAAATACCTGATCCCATTAAATTTTGCCATCTATACCTACAAGATGTTATAAGTTGAAATTGTCAATAGTTACGGAGATAAACCACTTTACATTGTTACATTGTTTCCTATATTAGTTGGACAGTATTTGAGATAACTCGCATCGAATATTATAATAATCATTTGCTCTAATCCGAGTGAAATAAAAGTATTAAAACCTTACAGAAACTATAACCAAATTTTTTCTATATAGTTATAATAATTTTATTTGACTTGTGTATGTATTAAAGCGAATGAATTTTTAATATTAAATACAAGTTTTTTAAAGATTGTCCAATATTTTACAAAATATAGGTCAGATATATTGAAAAAAAAATGCAATCTATGTCTCTTATCTCCATAATTATTGATATTAGAACGCTAATGTGAGAAAATTTTGAGATCGTAATTTAGGCAAACATAAATAACAGAAATGTAAATATAAATAGCATAAACCTATAACATAAATGTGTACCTGTAAAGTAAAGAGTGTTTTTTTAAAGGCGGAGAACTTTAAATTGAAATCAAGTACATAAAAATGTTTTGAATATCCACTTAATTAGCTTTATTTCATAGACAATTTTATGTAATTATTATTTCAATGTAATTTTGGGCATGTAGTTACCGTGGCTGGCGCGTACATAGCGTAATCTAGAAGTCCAATTTTCACAAACTCTTCTCAGTAAATCAATCTGTACTTCGGCAACAATGCGTCAAATGTTGGCTTCAAAGGGCTCAATTGTTTCTGGTATATCGGCGTAGATATGCGAGTTTACACATCTCCAAAAAAAAAAAATCTAATGGCGTCAAATCGCGAGTCAATTTCATGGATATTAAAAACATTTTTTTCTGTTTTATTTTAATTTAATGTTCTCCGCTTCTGAAAAAACACCCTTTATTACGAACTAGTTCTTTTACACGCTGTATATTTCAAAAAATATAGAACCGTCGAGACATCTGTCAAATGTCAATATTTCTAACTAACCTAACCCAACCTAACCTATTATGTCGAAAATATTGGATTTAATTTAATATTTAAACTCTTTGGATGATTTTGGATCTTGGATAAACCGATTTCTACCAACTATTAAAATAATATCAGTCCTTATTTTATATAATATTTATCAAAAACGTTGACAAAACTTCAGATTGCGTGATGCCTCATGTAAGTTCGATATTACAATCCATGCATACACAAAATGCCATTACTGCACAACTGTTGTGCGTTGCTAAAGTGTTATTGCTCCATCGTATATGTAGACATAAACAAACAGGATGCAATTTTGGATTCCTGTCTTGGGTTTTTAATGACAAGTATTTATGAATCACTCACATTCCACATTACCCTCAATCAACACATCACACTAATTCATCGATGTGTAGTAGATTCATCTAAAATTGCAAAAGTCGATAATGTAAATTAATTAGGTTATTACACATACATACGAGTTTCTCCAAGGTATGCTTGGCTACGGTAGTTTCGAGACTAGAAGGAATGTGTTTGATTACGCTTTTTATCGATTGTTGTGCGCTGTGATTAAAATATTCCTGAAACTTATCAGAGCATTGGTTTGTACAATATGTTCCTGATAATAGACAGCATCATAATAGATTGTTTCACATTCCAATATACAGGACCAACCTGCCGATGGTTATGCCTATTGGAAGAGCTACCGCTATTTATTTATTTATTTAATATTCACGGAAGACCAACAGCACAACAAGGAAGCATAAAACTTTAATATAGTATAGATGGCCAATTATAGGTCTACACTTTTAGAAATATATTAATAATGATAAATATGTTATGAAATAAACTTTGGCATGTTAAGAATAATATAATATTAGGTCCTTACATATGAAATTGGCGTTTAGTATGGGAGGAACATAAAGCCGATTTTTTTATTATTATAATATATTTATTTAATCAAAGTATGTACCATTGATATCTATGCACTTTTGCCATCTCATAGGTAGTTCATCGATCCCTTTACTAAAAAAACCATTCGGACGGGAATCAATAAAATCTTTGAAGGCGGTTTGGACTGCCCCATCGGAGTTGAATTTTTTCCTTTGCAAGAAGTTATCCAAATTTCGAAAAAAATGGTAATCTGTTGGGGCAAGGTCCGGAGAGTACGGTGGATGCCTTAGACATTCCAATTGAAGCTCCTCTAATTTGGTAGCCGTCTGTTGTGCAGTGTGTGGTCTAGCGTTATCATGAAGCAGCAGTGGCTTAGAGCGATTAACCAGCCTCGGTTGTTTAGCAGCTAGCTTTTCCATCATGGTTTGCAGTTGCTGACAATAGACATCTGCCGTAATCGTCTGGCCAGATTTTAGAAAGCTGTAGTGAACGACACCAGCACTAGTCCACCAAACGCTCACAAGTAACTTTTTTGGAGTCAAATTTTCGCTTGGGGCATGGTTTGGCTGGTTCGGCAGGGTTCAGCCATTGCGATGAGCGCTTCCGATTATCGTACAGGATCCACTTTTCATCACAGGTAATGATTCGATTTAAAATCCCTTCATTATTGTGCCGGTTGAGTAATGCAACGCAGCAGTCAACGCGCGTTTGTTGATTTGCTTCACTCAATTCGTGAGGTACCCACCTTTCAAGCTTTTTCACCTTACCAATTTGTTTCAAGTGGATTAAAACAGTTTTATCACTAACACCGCAGCCTGCAGCTAACTCGGATGTGGTTTGCGATGGATCCGCTTCCACAATAGCCTACAATTCTTCATTATCAACTTTGGCCTCCGGCCGTCCACGGGGCTTGTTCTGCAGGTTGAAATTTCCAGAACGAAAACGTTGGAACCAAAAACGCACTGTGTTTTCTTTTGCGGCACCGTCGACATACACATCATTATTCCTTCGAGCTGTTTCTGCAGCACTGGTGCCACGGTGGAACTCGTACTCGTAAATAACGCGATATTTCAAGTTTTTCATTTTGTTAACTGAGTGACGCAAAGAAAAAAACAATTGAGGAAAAAACAAATGAATTATAATTTTCAAAACACAAATACATGAGTAAATAGCTGTATAAATTTGGATTTGGAATTCCTACCAAAGAGAAGATATTTGAGATCAAATTTGCCAGTACGGTAAAACGTCAATTTCAAATGTAAGGACCTAATATTAACCATCCACCGTACTCTCCGGACCTTGCCCCAACAGATTACCATTTTTTTCGAAATTTGGATAACTTCTTGCAAAGGAAAAAATTCAACTCCGATGGGGCAGTCCAAACCGCCTTCAAAGATTTTATTGATTCCCGTCCGAATGGTTTTTTTAGTAAAGGGATCGGTGAACTACCTATGAGATGGCAAAAGTGCATAGATAGCAATGGTACATACTTTGATTAAATAAATATATTATAATAAAAAAAAATCGGCTTTATGTTCCTCCCATACTAAACCTCAATTTCATATGTAAGGACCTAATATTTGCTAGCTATCATTGTAATAAAATATTATGGGTACATATTATCAATTAAATAAATAAAAAATTATAGATATCATCTATAATAAAAATATATAATTTCGTCTCTATGAGACATCTGTAATATACCTGGATTAATAGTGACCCCTGGGATGTAATCCAGTACTGTGTTCTTGAAAAATTTGGACAAACTAAAAATATCCTAAAAATATTTGTTTGTTAAAATGCTTAATATAATGTATTTTAAAACATAATTTACAACATTTACGATTTGAATGTATGTTTGCTATGTTAATGTTATATGTATGCAAAAATAAATTGAATTGAATTGAACGTAAGTCTCGTCTTGTTACACACTTTTCATACTAGGACTGTCTGTCAAAAAAATTGTACCACACTACTGTCTTCTACACTAGTATCTTATACATAGTAAAGTGAATTTGTATTTCTAGTGAGGCTATATTTTCACTAGTACAAATATATTTTACTCGGTCGGCAGTGAAAACATGTTAATCAATGAATTTACAGATTCACTGCGCAATATCGGTGAAACTATATTTTGTCGACGAATGCATGCATTTCTGAAAGCTTAGGTTAGGTTAGGTTAAGTTAGGTTAGGTTAAGTTAGGTAAGGTTATGTTATTACTGTAATGATAGTCCAACTTTTTACAAAAAATAAGTCAGAAATATTGAGAAAAAAAATGCAAACTTTGTTGTCACATATCTCCATAACTATTGATATTAGGTCATGATAGCTTCAACATTTTCGACACACAATCAAGGCAGGAGAATATAGTCCTGCGAGGTTATTAATGTTTTCCAAATAACCCTTTATAGATGCGAACACGAAATACGTGTCACATCAATATTCTTACTTTTTTAAACTAAGCTAAACGCTTGTGCTATGAAAATAGGACTAACTTTCTGGTCTGGAGTGAGGTTCGAATCCGCGATATTCGGATTACGAGGCGAGAGTCCTAACCACAAGACCATCAAGCTACTCGTTTATTAACTTCTTTTGGTGAAAATCTGCTTGGATATGATAAGAATAACCTTGAATATAATTTCACTAAAATGCCAGTGAAAATATAGACTCACACTGTTACAGGTTACTGTAAAATACACACTTTAGTGCCGAGGCCTGGTGCCCTTTTTCAAAGATTTCTAAACAGTTCCATCTATATTTATGTGCTTATTTGTTTTTTTTTTATATTTTGGAAAAAGTGTCTCATGACACACGATTCCGTTCCTTTTAAACGTCTGTCAGTAGATTTAAAGTAAACTTTGTAAATAATAATGACCTGAATAATTAGTATATACAAATACCCCAAAGTATAGTAAACCGCCAAAAACTTTATACACCGTTAAAAGTAAAATAATCGTATTATGTAAATATAGTTATGGGTGGGGTTCACCTAAATACAGAGATAAGATATTACTGGATACTAGCCCCGCCTGTAGTAGGTATGTGTATACAGGGTGTAACAGAGCTTGTCTACAATACTTTACAGATGGATTCCTGCCTTGATTATGAGTCAAAAATGTTCAAGCAATCATGAACATGAATATCAATATCAATAGTTATCGAGTTGTGCAACGTCCAAGTTACCTTTTTTTAAAATATTTCTGACTTATTTTTTACAAAACGTTGAACTATCATTACAGTAACTAATACCGATTACGAAAAATTCATTCATTTCAGTACAAGTTAAATAAAATAATAAAAACCCTGCATAAATTCCAATTGGAATTTGGAAGGTTTTCATCGTTTTATTTGGCTTGTATTAAAGGGAATGAATTTTTCGCATTCAATATTAGTTGCTGTAATGATTGTTCAACGTTTTACAAAAAATAAGTCAGAAATATTGAAAAAAAATGCAAACTGATGTCGCATATCTCCATGTTCAACCATGATCTAATATCTAGATATTGATATTTGGGCCCAATTGTGATATGATTTAAAGGTTAAAGTACACTTATAAAGTCGTAATTTGCAGTACAAAATAAGACTTTTAAAACATACTTCAATCATTAAATCATTTGAGTATTGACTCTGTATTCGGGCCTAGATCATCGTTAAACCTTTTCGACTGACAATGAAAGTAGGAATCTACCTTTAAAGTATTTGTAGTGATCAACACCTCACTAATAAGGATTACTTTAAGGTAAAAAGGTATAACACCGGCTCACTATTACTCTCAGCTCCGAGCGCAGGCGTCCGTCCAATTCACGGTGTTTCGGACTGCTCGCATTTCCGGTTGACAGTAGTGATGGGTCCGCTCTGTACTCACTACTACAATGTAGTACTACACTACATTGAAGTGCACACTTCGCACATTTTGATGTGTAGTGCACACTACAAACTACAAACACCAAAGTTATTGAAAGTATAAACTTCAAATAGTACACTTCATTTCAAAGCGAACACTACAAAGTACATATACTTCAAAGTTATCGAAAGTATGAGAAACACATTTTAAATAGTGTATTTTTTACGTGAAATTTTTGGAAAGTTGATGTAGCTAAACGGAGAAATATTTGGAAACTGTAACAACCCCCCCCCCATGGTTTGAAAAATTTTGGGAGCTATGAAGAAATCTTTGGGAAGTTGATGTAGCTAAAACCTTTTTTTTTTTTTTTTTGCTCGCTAAATTTTTATTTGGGAAAAACATACGTCATTTTCATTTACATTGCACGGCATGAGGAGGGGACAAGACGGCAGGGCAAGGAACGGCACGCAGGAAGGACACAGGACGGCATTACGGCACGAGGGAAGACGACAGGAGGCAGGGCAGTACGGACTGCAGGAGAATACAATACTTCAGTTTCATTACGTCACTCAGTTAATCTCCAATTACTTCAGTACGGCACGGCATAGTTAGTACTACAATTGTAGTGTACACTTTGTAGTCTTCAAACTGGTGAACGTGTGTGTGTTGTAGTCTTCATTTTGAAATGAAGTTTTTCCCTTCGCTAGTTGACAGCCACCCCCTCTACTAAGAGTACATGAGACACTGTATTATATATATTCCATAGATGCAAACACTACAGTATTGTAGACTAGGAGCTCTGTTACATTTTTTTGTATTTGTTGGGTACTTACTATGTAACAATTTCTTTCAGACATTTTTTTTGGTGAGTTTAAACTTACGTACAAATTGTTACTTATTTATGATTACTACGCTATCGGTTTCGACACGGCCGTGTGATTAACTAAACTAAAATAGAATTTGAGAAATAACAATTATTCTGAATTTCCTAACCACTTGTTAGAAATTGGTCAAATTTTCAAAAAAGGTTTAATCTACCTTTAAATACACTAATGTCAACAAATATTTCAAATTTTCAGCTCCAGAAACCTTAGAAATTAAATTCAAATATCAATATTGTCAACAAAATAATAGCCCCATGTAAGTCACCATTACTAACGATGTTTCCTCCCTAGCTCTTCCCGCCCCGCTAATCACCCCCCAACCCCCCGCCTAAAAACAGCTAATGCAGTACTTGCACATTTTAGTTTAGTCTAAATAAAATGTCGAAACCGGTACCGTAGTAATCATAAATAAGTAAAGAATTGTACACAAGTTTAAACTCACCAAAAAAGTTTCTAGCTATGTTACACCCTGTATATTTTCATTTCGTAAAATTATTATCAATAACCTATTCGAGTAAACAAACAAAATGATATCTTGTCACGCCTCTGCAAATGTTTGTTCTTCCATTCATCGCTGCTTCTATTCTTTCCAATCTTCCTGTGGATCCAAGACATGGGCTCTGCCAATAAGGTGTGGTGCTAGCTTTCCACGGCACCTCGAAGAACAGGCAGCACCATTTTACAAAAAATAAATGCTGAGCAACATCCATCTTCCAACAAATCTTCTTCTTCTTTAGCCTTCACCTCTCCACTGCTGGATATAGGCCTCTTCCATGGTACAAATGCGCAGACCGACTTCGGGCACGTCGCAAGATGTGCGGATGCAGCGCAGAGGGCCGTTTTATGAGCAATAGCTCCCACATCTGTCGTACATTTTCGCCAGCCAGTTCGGGATTATTTTAATGCTAAAGCGGTCATCCTCGCTACTTTTTTTATTTACATGAAACTATTGAAAAGAGACGCTTTATAATTTTAAGACTTGATGGTTTTTGTATTTCTACACGATTCTAGGAAAAAATAATTATGTTCAAATAATCAGTGTTTGAACACGTATATTTGAACATAATTGTTTCTTAGAATCGTGCAGAAATAGAAAATACTTCATTAATTATTATTAAAATTATATAAAACATCTCTTTTCAATATAAAATACAAGTTGTTGAATGTAAAATATTTAGATTGTTAATGCAGTTATAAAGCAAAACGTGTCTCAGAAAATTAAAAATGTACAACTAAAAAACAAGGGTTTGCTTTCCATATATGTTAATATGGAGTTCTATAAACTCACCTCCGAAACAATAGAGTATTTTTATGTCAAATACGGGAATGCAAATGCACAATATTTATTTAAATGCATATTGTATGAATTAACCGCATTCTTCTCTGATACTATAGTCTGTGTGCAATGTAATAAAATAGGCAAACAAACATCAGCATCACAAAATATCGTATCCAGGATGCAGTTCTACCCAAGGGCGGATCCAGGGGGGGAGGTCATGACCCCCATGACCCCTGGGCTGGGACCTGAACCCAGCCTTAAATTATAACTTCTTGCGACTTGATCGCGACTATGTGACCCCTCCTCCTGGCGCCAAAGCTGAATCCGTTCTTGGTTCTACCACGCTCTGATACGCTTCAGACCTAAATCACCCAATT
>JADDOH010020120.1:0-21763 GCA_016648135.1 Agrypnia vestita | reverse complement strand
CCCAGTTATATGTAGTCAGGCGGCGTTTCGATAGCATCATCATCATCACCATCATCAGCAGTGTCCCAGTTATATATTGTCAGGAGACGTTTCAATAGTACCATCATCATCATCTTCATTAGCGGTGTTCCAGTCATATATGTCAGGAGGCGTTCCGATAGTATCATCACCATCATTAGCAGTGTCCCAGTTGTATATCGCCAGGAGACGTTTCAATAGTATCATCATCATCATCTTCATTAGCGGTGTTCCAGTCACATATCGTCAGGAGGTGTTTCAATAGTATCATCATCATCATCTTCATTAGCGGTGTTCCAGTCATATATAGTCAGGAGGCGTTTTCCGATAGTATCATCACCATCATTAGCAGTGTCCCAGTTGTATATCGTCAGGAGACGTTTCAATAGTATCATCATCATCATCTTCATTAGCGGTGTTCCAGTCACATATAGTCAGGAGGCGTTCCGATAGTATAATCACCATCATTAGCAGTGTCCCAGTTGTATATCGTCAGGAGACGTTTCAATAGTATCATCATCATCATCTTCATTAGCGGTGTTCCAGTCACATATAGTCAGGAGGCGTTCTGATAGTATCATCATCATCACTAGCGGTGTTCCAGATATATATCGTCGGGAGGCGTTGCGATAGTATCATCATCATCATCGTCATCACTAGCGGTGGTTCAGCTTTATATCGTCAGGAGGCGTTTCGATAGTATCATCAACATCATCATCATTAGCAGTGTCCCAGTTATATATTGTCAGGAGACGTTTCAATAGCATCATCATCATCACCATCATTAGCAGCGTCCCAGTTGTATGTAGTCAGGAGGCGTTTCGATAGTATCATCATCAACATCATCATTAGCAGTGTCCCAGTTACATATAGTCAGGAGGCGTTTCGATAGTATCAACATCATCACTAGCGGTGTCCCAGTTATATATCGTCAGGAGACGTTTCGGTAGTATCATCAACATCATCATCATAGCAGTGTCCCAGTCGTATATCGTCAGGAGGTGTTTCAATAGTATCATCGTCATCATCATCATTAGCAGTGTCCCAGTTATATATAGTCAGGGGGCGTTTCGATAGCATCATCATCATCATCATCATCATTAGCGGTGTTTCAGCTGTATATCGTCAGGAGTCGTTACGATAGTATCATCATCATCATAAGCGGTGTTTCGGCTATATATAGTCAGGAGACGTTACGATAGTATCATCATCATCATCATCATCACTAGCGGTGGTTCAGCTATATATCGTCAGGAGGCGTTTCGATAGTATCATCAACATCATCATCATTAGCAGTGTCACAGTTATATATCGTCAGGAGACGTTTCAATAGTATCATCATCATCATCATCATTAGCGGTGTCCCAGTCATATATAGTCAGGAGGCGTTCCGATAGTATCATCATCATCATTAGCGGTGTCTCCGATGTATATATCGTCAGGAAACGTTACGATAGTATCATCATCATCATCACTAGCGGCGGTTCAGCTAAATATCATTAGGTGACGTTTCGATAGTGACAACATCATCTTCATCAGTGATGGCAGGGTTCCAGTTACACATCAGTCGGAGATAATTAGGCAGATCCCATCATCATCGATGGCAGGATTCTATCTGTACACCATTTGGAGAAAATACACCGACATCCCTGGCCAGGGGCTAGGCATATCCCTACTGTCCAGATCCACCTTTCCATCTACTAATACGAGGGGTCATGGCCTCGTGAAACCACATGGCAACCAACCATTACAAGTATTTATTTATGTATTGTATATGTAAATATATGTATGTATATTATATTTTATTAGTATGTATCTATTCGTACGTAGTGTATGAGGGGGCTCGTCACGGGTGGCACAACACCCGTGCGGATGTCTTCCCTCGTCTGGAATGGATTGAACGTATTGATGCATATCAGATTATAATAAGTACTACCTGGGAGGGTGGTTGCGGTCACTGTAGTGTCGCGAATGGCCAATGGGCTGCAGTTGCTCACAGGCGAGGGTTGGGGAGCCTAGGAAACTCCCCTTCCCCACTCGCATATTTTTGACTTGACAGGTGGCCCGGGACCATCTTTACAGTAGCTTCAGTATATATACCGTAGTTTAACTTAGTTTAACCTGGAGGAGTTGGAATTCGGGGGGCAAACTGGCTCTGAGCCCGGACGCCAGACACTGACGCGAGGGATGGTGCGGTACTTTGCACAGAAGAGGCCCAACATGAAAAGGCGCATCCAGGCTCAGGTCAACGTATCCGGAACTCGTGTCGGGAGAAGGAAGATGGGATCAGTCACCGATGAGCCTTTGGGTACGGAGGGGCCGAATTTAAAGCAAACACATTTTTCGCGTACACATACATTTATACATACCTCCCACACCCCCTTTATCCATTAGAACCCAACGTACCACTAGAATGAGACATAGGGCCAGATACAGGTGACGGAACTTAGGCCGGCTTGTAAATAAACGTAACAATGTAATTGATATAAAGATAATGCAAAGTAAATATAAAAGATCGTAGGGAATAAGCACAGCGAGATAACGGCGGAGGATAAAATTATTAATCAGCGAGGGCGTCGAAGACGGAATCATCCATAGGAGCGGCTACGAAAGACTCGAGGGCTTTCAGGGGATCTATGTACTCTATATGTGCATGCGCATGTGATAACGGCACGTCACTAACCTTTCCAGTGGATGGCGGTCGATCCCATACAGGTAGGACAATGGGGGATCGAGCGGAGAGGGCGTGGGAGCAGAGGATCGCGCACTCTGGAAGCGCAGCTACACCAGATGCAGTGGTTTCAGTCCGTAGGAATGATAGGTAAATAATATAGGGCCACGGAACATAGTATGTTTAGCAATTGCACCGTAGGGCTTAATTGACGTGCTAGGTAGTTTTGTTTGCGTTTTCCATGAACATTCACGAACTTCATACCCCAGTATTTAATTTAAGTTTAGCTTGCGTCAGGGTTACCACAAAACCAATTCATCCCCTATAGTTCGAAACAAAAAATTACACAACGTGAACTGGGGAGGTCTTGAATAAAGCGAGGGTGTTTGGAAATACTACGTTAAAAACCGTAGAGCCTTCACCCGACGTAGATAGATAGCTTGTTTGCCTCTAACAAGGCGTAAACTCAGTTAGGAGTAGGATCGAGCTGAAAGGCGAAGAAGAGGAGCCATCACAAGTACAAAAGCAAAAGAAAGAAATTTTAAGTACAAAGTTAAAAATCTTAAGTAACTTAAGAAAAAAAAAACAATATTATGTACATTTATATAAATAATAATACACATCACTAATTATTCATTGACATTATCATAATAATACACTTCATAACATTTCAATATTAATATAGTTCATATTATATAACTTATGTTGTCTACTAATAACCACTTTTTAAGTTCTGCCACTGATTTTGGAGTCTTTAAGCCTGTGGGAAAGGTACTTTATATTTTGTTCAAGAACATTGGAACTAGATATTCAAGTGACCTCAGTCCATATTTATTTGTTATTCTTGGAATAATTAAAATTTGATTTGTAATTCTGCCAAGAGCAACTACATTTTTGTAAATTTCATTTTCGTGATTTTCTTTTATCAGCAGAAATAGAACTAACCCATGAACTGGCAAAATATTTGTTCAAAAACCTGTGGATTTGCGATTCTTTTTACTATGGCAGTTTATGAGAATAACTTAGTTGATTCCAGTTTCGTGTTGACCATACGAGAGATTTCGATAGTGCGTAATTCCTTGTGATTCTACCATCTCGTGACAATGTTGTATGGAAAATATTATAGATACACTAAATAGATTCTTTAAATAATGAAAGAAAATAATATCTACATTGCTAGTAGAAACTCGAATGCAGAATTTAAACGCGAAGCTCTTGTATTCGATCTGTAAAGTATTTATTAAAAGCATTTATTGTTGATTGATCACACTTCGTATCAGTCGAGTACGGCTTAGTATACTACTTACACTGTTGGCGTATTAAATAACATGAGTTTGCAATACACGCTTACCTTACCAACTTGTCACCATTACTCGTTTTAAACCCACTTTTGACTCCATATTAAATTGTTTTCAGTAGGTATCCACAAGTATAATCTGATTCATATTTTATTAAATATCTCTCAATTCATACCGGCCTATCACATTTCTTAACTTGTTATTGATTGGCTGAATGGTGATGACGGTTACTATTCGCTTTTATCACAATTATAATAATTTCGTTGTCTGTCCGTCCATCTGTCTGTCTATCCCCACAACTTCGTGTAACTTATTTACAGTATAAAATTTTTTTTTCTTCTCTTTTTTACCGTCATTTTTGACGGGTGACAGCTAGTTTAAGTAATAATATCCTGACTCATTTCCAAAAGGTTGCCGATTTTAATAAAATTACAATCTAGCCGAGGATTGGGGCGACATCACTTAAGCAAACAACTGTTATATTACAGGTAGGGTTGAAATATGTTTTTATGGTGTATATTATTAAGAATTTTTAATAACTTAAATATTGTTTGTTCAAATGCATCACAGCAAGTGGACACTCTTCGACGATGATGAAAAAACACAAAGTTTGCGGCAAATTTTATCGGTCGATATGAGTAGGTACATATATTCAGAAGATAAACATATTTTTCAGTAAAAATATTTATTCAATCTACCTAACTGAGCCGAGTGATATCGCACATGCAGATATATAAATGGACATTATGAGTATATTACTGATAGGATAAGTACCAACCATAATATTTATTTTATACCACACTACCACGAATACAAGACGACACCTTTTTCAAGGATTAAAAAGAAAAGATATTTGAAACATAATAAAATGAAAAAGGTGCAAATTTGGTATCGCAAAATAATAGAAATTTAGTTCCCAAACCTCTATCTTTCTAGTTCGTTCGAACTGGGTTGAATTGTCGTTAATCGAAGTCTCGTTGGGGTAGCAATGGTCAAAATAGCAATATTGTTATTTTAAGAAAGTTAACGTTTTAATACATATTTTTTGATTTTTTTTCAACTGAATTATAATTTAAAAAATAAAACAAACCTATTTCCAATATCCGCACGTTGGATTTTATAATCCATAAATTTAATTTGTTTTTCGGGTGGTATTAAAACATAACTCTGTTTTTGTTTGTGACAAAGTTTTTACAGTGAAAATTACTGTCGTATAAAATATAAATAAAAAAAGTCAATCAATTATGATTTATACTAAATAATACATGTAATATTTCTGTACAAAAATTATCAATTCTCAAATTATAAGCCCTGATCCTCTCTAAAGTGTGTCTCAGAATTCCATTGTCAACGCGTTCAAAAGGTATATTTTATTACGATATCACATATACTCGTCCCTGCCTAGACTACATAGACTGGGCAATGAGTGTAGTGAACTTTTAGATGAATTCCACGACAGCTTGACTATTTAAAAAAAATTGTTGATACATACTATATTAGTGAGAGTCAATGACTGAAACAGTGATACTTACTATATTAAAAGCTACTAATATTTTCCTGTTTAATTCGTAGGTTTATTGACTCTTAAATTTTTTTTATTCATAGCGTTTTATAAAAAATATTGTATGTATTTTTTATTCACATAATTGTTTTTTTATAATTTGCCGAGTTATTTTTAATACGTTTATTTAATTTATTTTGATTGTTTTTTGTATATTTTTCTTGGTAGAGTTTAAACTGTAAGAATGTCTCTCTGTTCTTTACAATTTTTTTCAATGGTGCCATGCACCGTATGAACACACAAATAAAACAAAATAGAATATCAGATAACATTTTTTTATAGAAGCACAAATATTTTTTAGTACGTCACTGTGAATACTCAGATATATTACAATTAACCTTTTTACATCTATGAAGTAAATTCAAGTAGTAAAAATTGATATTTTTATCCTATAAAACCATTGCACCTAGAAATTATATGTGAAAAAACAATTAGATAAACAAAGTTTGTCCTATTAAATATGATTATATTTTTATTACAATTGCTTGAACGCTCCGAATGATATGACCGTATTTGAGGGGATGAGAAGCAAAAGCGCCACCATTAAAAAGACGAAGTTTAGATAAATGCTTTTGTAAATGATTTTCAAGCCAGAGCGTTTTTGAAATTAAAATGCTTTGAAAATACACAAACATACTTTCAAAATCAGTTATCAATTGTGGAATTGACACTCTGCCAGATAATCACATTCAAGCACGTCACTAGAAAGGTATTAACAGATGGGCACCCAGAATTTTACGATGGAGAACATGGGATAAAAAGCGAGGAATAGAGCGGCATCAAAAAAGGTTTGTCGATGATGTTATCCCAATCGCCGGAAGGGAGTGGGTAAGAAAAACCCAAGAAGAAATGAATGGAAAAAGAGAAGAGGCCTACATTCAGCAGTGGAGAGGTGGCTGACCAAGAAAAAGAAGCATGTCGCCATGTTTTCTTGACATATGCAAAGTGCTCATTTATCAATATTGTACAACTATTTTAACCCGCGAGACCTCGCTCCAATAAAAACCACATGCTCGCGTGTAGAGCATTTTGCTCACAAATATTAAATAATGAAAAATATGCCTTAATCCAATAAATCATGATTTAAATTATAATTGTATTTATAATCCAAAACTTATATATTTATTAAACATTTAGAAATATTATAAACTTTCATTTTTATAACAAAAAGAAAAATTTAAATTCAGCCAGTCTTCTAAGACTCTTAAGAAAATAAATAAAAAAATTATCAAAAAACATTTTTCTTATCAATCTAATTAAGAAACATTGATCTTACATATTTGATAAATACATTCTGTACACAAATATTTTTGGCAGTAAATACAGAGCTTTTTTGTCTTACGGTTTTTACGTCTTGGACACATTGCACAGATGTCACTAGGTTTTTCGGGTTCAGGTTCCTCGGTTTCATTAGCAAAGCGTTTCACGATTTGCTTAAGAGGATATGAAAAATTGTTCATGGTATTGTTTCTTTCAATTTGGGATTGAGTTAGCACGAGGGCCAGTTTCTTCAAGCCCGTTTCTTCAAATATTCTCTCCGAGTTAACATTAATTTGTATTTTATTTGTATATTTAACTCATATTTAGAGTCGAAATAAATCCTGCAATATCCTGCAATATTTAGAATCGAAAAAAATAGCCTCAACATGCTACTCGAGTCACAGAATGGTCTTCTTTTAACCTATCTACAACGTCTATTCCTCCTTTATTAAGTACTTACATCGTCACTCGCGCGATGAGCACATCGCCGCACCACGGATACCCGGAGGACGAACCTCCTCCTGTGCAACTGAATGGCACTGGCGCAAGGGCAATTTTACGTATAAAAGTCATCTACTGAATGTATGAGACTCGAGAAATTGTTTTTGACGAAAAAATTTTGCTCTTTAAAAAAAATAGAGATGCGGACACGGAATACGTGTTACATCAATATTCTTACTATTTTCAAACTAAGCTTAACGCTTGTGCTATGAAAATAGGACTAACTTTTATTAGTCTGGAGTGAGGTTCGAACCCCCGATCTTTGGATCACGAGGCGAGCGTCCTAACCACAAGACCAACAAGCTACTCACGACGACCACCAAAGCGAATTTAAAATTTACCGTGAGCAAAATGCTCATAGCGCGAGTACTCGCGGGTTAAAGCCATTGAAAGTATTAAAAGCATTTATTGTCATTTAAAATGTTAACGAATTCATTACGGTAATATGGGTTCACATCATGGCTGCGCAAACGAAGTGTTGAGAGTTAATAATATTTCTTTAAATTCTCGCCTCTCACAATTTTCACGATCAGTTTGGCACGGAGAAAAAACGAAAATGCGACAATTTCGTACATTGGAATTGTTAAAAAAACACGGACATTGTATCTTATAAAAAAAGTTATCTTACACGCCTTGTACTTACATAATAATATAATCAGAAGAGTGTACCGACGAGTATAATGCGGCAATCGTAAAACACAAATCGGAACGTTCGCTCGGCGTCCATCCTTATCTCGGCGATATATTTTATCCACACTTTCCATAAATACGGCGACGGGGGCATACGCGCTCTGTGCGGCTCGCAGTCGGTAGAAATTAAATCAATTTACCAGTAATTGTTAGAATTTAGGTCGGCAGTGCTCTTTCGCGATGGACCAAGCTAGAACAGCATCATCCGCCAGGTAAGCGTGTTTAAATACTTGTATACCAAATCTCAAATCGTAAATGATTTAAACCGTGTTGAAGGATGCTGTCACTCTCCATTTAAAACCGCTTGGATACAATTTAAACGACTCTGGTAGCGTCGCCGACTTGAACAGTATTTTCGGTTTAAAAATAGATGGCCAATTTCAAATATGAACTGATGAACAGTTTCAAATATGGACTATCAATAATGAACTAAACACCGTCTTTAGATTTTAGACACATTTGTAACGCGCGCATAAAAGTGGTTATTCTTGCATAAATTATTCAACTAGCAAACAAAACACATTATTTACAATAGACGTTGTTTTTTTAAAAAAAAAAATTCGTTCCAAATCGAACTCTTCGAGTTAAAAAATGTATATTGAGTATTTAGTTGACTTTAAAATAACTGTTCCATAATTTACAAGCTCTTAGTATTTTTTAAAACTTATTGGAACAAGCCGTGGAACCAGACTATGTACCAATTTATGTTAGTTCATGTCTATATTTTGGTGTTCTGTGGTTGGATAGAATTTTCATTTTTCTTTATGAAAAAAATCATTCTTTGTCAGTAATCCTCGTTTAAGTTTTGCTTTACATCAACCGAACTCACTCCTTAGTATCCTAATTTGGTCACGTTAATTTTTTAAGATTAAACGATATATTTAGTTTTATAAGGCAGAGAATTTTTAATTAAACGGTGTTGCTGACACTTCAGCTATCTACCTCAGAAAAGGTATTTCTATACAGGGTTATTTGGAAAACATTAATAACCTCGCAGTTTTATATTCCAGTTTAAATTATAAGTCGAAAATGTTCAAGCAACCATGACCTAATATCAATAGTTATGGAGATATGTGACATCTAAGTTAGCTTACTTAAACTAAACTTTAAATAGTTATGGAGATATGTGACGGCTCGACGGGTAATTTCATTTCAACTCTAAAGTACACTACCATAGAGTGCAGATCTGTGTACACGAACTATGACTAGAGATTTGAAATTTGAATACATGCGTAGGGCGAGATAGGCTTAATAAGCTATTATTTATTATATTTTTACTTGATTTTTTGTGATGTCACGTGCGACGATTCGGTGAATTCCTAATTTTACGCTGTATAAAATAAAACAATTCTGTTTAATTATTTTATTTTTATTGAACTATTATTAATTAACAGGCCGGCTAGATATTTTTCTAAAATCAATATTTTATTCGATCGATCTCGACTTCTTATATTTACCTGAAAAGGGATGCTAAAATTTAATTATTGTGTTATTTCCTTACTTTTCAACTTTAGCATATAAATGATAAACAAACTTGTAGGGAATAAAATTTTCTATACCTAACTATGGTCTCTATTCAGGAGTCCAACATTAATTATTATATATGTAATATAATCTTGAATTTAGGTTTAATTAATTTTTATTGAAAATTTCCTATTTTCAACTTTATAGATAAAAAAATAAATCTATTATAATTTTGTTTACATCACTTTTTATTGGTTTTTTACATGTTTCGGGAACAATGTTCCTTTTCTCAGATTGAGCCTTAAACTAAAGTTGACAAATAATACAGATATATTTATTTATTAATAATGTCACCACAAGTGAAAGCCTGACTTTGAAAGATGTATTCTTCAATAAATTTCTATATAACATCTCAAATGTAAAGTATTTTTATATTATGTATTTATATATAAATTTATAGATAATAAATAAATGTAAAGTATTTTTTACCGCACCTCATAACTGGTGCCTTTATTACGCAAAATCATTGTTTCCATCCATTTTATTTACTCACATTTTAATGCTTATACCCAATACTTTCACTACTTATATATGTAGTTTATATTTATATTTTACTGCTAACACCTGATTTTGCTGTGTATACCTACTTCTTTCTTTGTTATATATAGAAAGAAGTATATAAAACAATATGTAAAAGCCTATAATGTGCGTAAACAAATAAATAATAAAATATTTCTTTTTACATATAAGCACAAATAGCGGTTTTAATTTCCCCGAAACTATATTCCTTCGAACTTCTTTAAATTTTAAAAATTAACGTCATAAAAATAGCCAACGGTTGAGTCGTCGAGAAGCGTCGCGTTGAACCGTAGACAGTTGACCATCGTCCCGATGTTTAGATAGAACGTCCGCGACGTCCGCGTAACGAAGTTGACGCGTCACCTAGTTGACGAATTCAACTAGTTGATCGTCTCGTCGATGGATGGACGTGGACGGTCTCGTTTCGTCGACGGTAAATACGTCGACGACCCATCCCTATTACCTAGTGACCGAAAGGTCAGGGCTCAGTCGTCGATCCCACACATTGTAGATTAGTCTTATTCTTAAAGCAGAGATCAGTTTGAACTAACTATCTAACCAGCCATTATTGCATTGCTGAACGAGGGGAGTAGTGCTTGCTATGACAATTAATGGGGCATTCACCTCATGGTTTGATATTACAGAAGGTATTAAACAGGGATGCGTAATACCACCATGGCTTTTCAATCTGTGTATGGACAATTGTATGAAAGAACTGAAGGAACAAGAAGTACAGGAAATACATGTACAAAAAATGACTAATTTTTAACAATAATTAACATGTTTACCAAAATTTGTAATGTGGATAGTTAGTATACGTACGTCCTGACGAAGATACAGTGGTAGACGTAAAATTACTCCAAGTGGTTTATACAAAATTTTCAATTAATTAAAATTAATAATTATGTCCAACCACAAAGTTAACATCAATAAATAGATCAGAAACTTGTTTACCGATAACTCAGTATTGGAATCAAGCCGATAATGCATGCCGTAACTAGTGTATCATCTACTGCCATACATAAGCTCATGCACGCTCTTCAATTGTCGAAACTTTAAACATGACTGTCATCCAATATTTAATGTCAGGTGGTGTCACATGGATATCGATTTTTGATTGTAGAGTTTGAAAATAAGTAAGATTATTTATGTGAAATTTTCCGTGAACGTGACGCGCGTTATTAAAAATCATTGACCCACGTGTACCACGTGATTGCCATTTTTTGTACATACAGATATATTGTTTTTGTACATTCAGATATATTATGAATCTTGAGAATTTTCAAATAAATGTTGCCACGAACGTAATGTTATAATATGGTCTCGCCAGTAGCACCTGTCGGATAAATAAAATGGTTTGTCTCAGTTAAATATAGTGATGTATACAGGGTTATTTGGAAAACATTAATAACCTCGCAGGACTATATTCCTGCCCTGATTATGAGTCGAACATATTCCAGCAGCTATGACCTAATCTCAAGAGTTATGGAGTTATGCAATATCAAAGTTTGCATTTTATTTTCCAACATTTCTGGCTTTTTTTACAAAACGTTTAACTATCAGTACAGTAACTTATATCGATTGCGAAAAATTCATTCGTTTCAATGTAAGTTAAATAAAATAAAAAACCTACAGAAATCCCAATTGGAAAATATTCCAATTGGAATGTTTATATTATTTTATTTGGCTTGTATTAAAGGGAATGAATTTTTCATATTCGATATTACTGTAATGAAAGTCCAACGTTTTACAAAAAATATGCCAACTTGCGTTGGCATATTTTTTGTATGGCGAGGATATCGCATATCTCCATAACTATTAGGGCACGGTTGCTTGAACATTTTTGAATCATAATCAAGGCAGAAATATAGTCCTGCAAGGTTGCAGAAATATATTAATAATAATAATAATAATAATAATAAGAAGAAGAATAACCTTATTAATGTTTTCCAAATAACTCTGTATACACATACAACCGTTAGCGGCATGTAGCGTAGTATAATATTAGGGAATTACGCAAAATAAATTGAATAATTGAATAACGAATCTATTCTCCTAGAGCCCATCTATTTTTTAGTCAGATGTTTAAGCGGATATGCCACAGCTACTAATGGGGGCATGTGTATATATAACGAGAGATATGGGATCTAAAAATACAGTTAAAAATAATTGTTTATAATCAGAAATTTTTTATATAATCCTGGTGTTTGACCCTGCAACGGGATACAAAATGTACAACAGACAGGTCAGATACACATGGCAAAAGAGCCTAGAAAACTAAAACATAGGACAAAAAAATACTGTCTCCAAATCGATTTAGATGGTCATCATATATCATATCCATTTATTAAATTTGACAAAACAAGCGTTTCCAGTCTAGTATTTTTATTTAAAGTTTTTTTAGTATTTTATTTTGTTGGTTGACTCGCAAGCAATATGAGACTGTTATTTTCGGTGCATTTGCATTTGTCTTTCATGGAAATGAAAGCGAAACCGTTCCCATTGCATCCATTAATTCCATTTATTTCCTTTCAGTAATTACTGTTTTACTGTTCTATCTGGAATATATGTTTTTTTTTTGTATTACTACTACAATGAATTCACACTGTGTACAGCATTTGAAGCATTATCAAAATGTGGAACAGCAACGAACCGTATCGCCGACTAAACATCAAAATAACTTCGATACAGTTGCGTACGTCATAAAATGACATAAATCAAATAGTATTTAGAATCCGCTTTAAGTTATCTGGTAATTGTTTTCCATTTATGATTGATTTCATCATCGTAAATGAAAAATAATTAACAAGAGCAATGTTTACTCCAACCGTTTACCTTCGGAATAAAATGTTAGGTTAGGAGAATAATTAACAAGTGCAACGTTTACCTTCGGCATTATATGTTAGGTTGGGTTAGGCTAGGTTAGGTTAGGTTAGGTTAGGTAAGGTTAGGTTAGGTAAGGTTAGGTTAGGTTAGGAAAATAATTAACAAGTGCAATATTAACTCCAACCGTTTACCTTCGACATAAAATGGTAGGCCTGGAATCTCCAAAACTGACAATGCGTTACTCATGAATGGAGTCAGATCTCACTTACCGACCAGGTCACATTCCACCGGTCTGGTCGTAAAGCGAATTGTTCGGCAAACGAACTTTCGCAATATGCATAATGCGCTAGGCCTATATCCCGTGCTATTTCCTTCAAGTTCTTTCCAGATAAATAAAACAGTAGTCATTGATAAATAATCTTCATCTGCGGCTTTCTTCAGGTAAAGTGGCATTTTTTCTTATTATTGATGATATCAGTGACTTAATTTTAAATTTAACTAAAAACCAATAATCAGATGTAAAAATATATTATGTACCTACTCACTATGTATGTTTTAATAAATAAATTAATAAATATTATTAAAACCTTGCCGGAATTTGAAAAATATTTTTTGTAAGGTTTTCGTCATTTTATTTTAGGTAGGCACTTGTGTAAAAGTGAATATTTTTTTTGTATTCCTTATAAGGTATTGTAGTGACACTTCAACATCTTAATAAGTCAGAAATATTTTAAAAAATGTAAACTTTGATGTCACTTATCTCCGTAACTGTCGACATTTCAACCTAAGTATGAAAAATATTTTCTATTCAAAATTGAATGAAGAAGACTTCCCCAAAGTTTTTTCTACTAGCTACGAGACACCCCATGTGTGATTAATTGATTTTATACACAATCTTCGATTTAATTTTTTAAAGTAAGTATTACTTCTAGCGCGCGTACATAATGTAACGAAATGGTAAGCAAAAATAATTGCGCGCTGTCCAAATCCCTTGCAAAATTTAATTTTAGAAATGTATAGATTCTATACATTTGCAGTGTTTGCGAGAATGTTTTACTATAGAATAATCTCGGAGATTCGAAAAACCATACTTCGTATAAAAAGGCAAAACCACTGCCACGGCGCTCCATGTTTCTTTTGACGTTTGACAGACGCGACTTGTCCAGCGATTAAACACCAGCGACCGCAGTATTACCAACGCGCAGATTAATTCGAAGCGACAGATATCGAGCGAAATACCAACCAACGTGCGACTGTTGAACGGAATATCAAGCGATAGAAAAGTGTTTCGTAGACAAGTGATTAATTGAGAAATAGTGTGAATTAAAGAATTAAGTTCGTGAATTCGTTAAAATAATGAATAAATCGGTAATAATTTCCAGTAAATTTATTTGCCTCCCAAAGCCGCATCTCGTGACTATAAGTACAGGACCTCGAATTTTTTTAAATGGTTTGTTTTTCCGAAATTGCATCTTTAGAATTTAAGATACGACCACAACTTTTCAAACATTACGTGCCTGCACTGCGACTGAGTTCATGGAGCGACCGGGGCCCAGGCCGGGTTGACAACGGGTCGGTTCTGTAACAAATAATCATCGGTCATTACATCTAGTGCTCCAAGTGTCTCCAACGGTTTTCTATCGCTTTTTGATGTGGAACATCTTTTCTCTCGCTTTCCGGCAATCTGTGGCAGTGATTTCGTGAAAAGGACGGAAATGCGTAACAGGAAATAAGACGCGCGGAATTTCATCTAACCAATGAGCGCGCGCGGAGCACGTGCGATGGAAAAAATCATCGTTTATAAACAAATCTCATAAATACTTATTTTTTTTACATTAATGTAAACAATAACTACCTTTAAGGCGATCGTCTAGCAGAATGAGCAAATTTCACAATTTTTTCTCATATCTTCTCTTGCGTTTTTTATCACAATTCTATATGGAAATATCTCATTTTAAAATTTATTCATCAGATTACGTATATTTTAAATACAAACATCTTATTAAGAGGCTCTTATACCTTCAATGTTGGAATTAGTTTAATCACTTCCCGCTAAAAATGGCGCTAGTTTCGCTCAAACATGTATTATTTAAGCACAAAAAACGATATCGAGAAATATACAATAATATAAAACGAAATAGAAATGTGCAAACTTTAACGCCTGACCTTCTAACTGCGTAGTGCTACATACGTAACCCTTTCTACATGAACGTAAGTTTTGCAAGTTTGGCGAAATTTTTCTCTACGATAATTATTCGATCCTTATATTAGGCCCGGTTGTTTCAAATTCGATCAAAGTAAGCGTAGAGTTTAAACTGAAATTTTACGTTCTCCACCAATCAGACGATCCGTTTTCGTAAAAATCTATGCTTTTATCGACCGCTTACTTTGATCGAACTTGAAACAACCGGGCCTTAGAGATGTCACAAAGCCGGCCGTAATTCAATGGATATTGTATCTTTCTGAAATTTCACTCAAAATTTGCTTTTTTATGCTATTTTTCTGATTTTTAAGAAAAACATTTTTTTAAGATCTCCATTACATGTAACATGTTATAGTGTGAATTTAAACTATATTTTTTATTGTTTTATAACATTTTGTTAAATATCAATGTTAAATAATTCAAATATAAACCATTTAAAAAAATTATGCGTGTACTTTTGTATGCGCGTTAGAAGTTATACTTAAAAAGTAGAATAAAGACACAATAATAATAATAATAATAATTTCTTTGTCTGTCCGTAACTTACTGGAAAGACGACTTTAGATATTTAGAATGTGACAAGCAATCAGCGCTCAACACTTATTGCGCGGTCATACAAGAGTTGTTATTAATTACTATATAGTCCGTACACCCGTGAAAATATGGTTAAGTATAAAGAGAATATAGAAATAAAAAAAATCTGAATTATCTTTTCAAAACGTAAGACTTTCATGAAAGTAACTTATATCGAATATTTAAAAGTAATTCGCATTAATAAAAGTCAAATAAAATTATAATCATCCATATTCTGAACTAAGCAAAATTGCCATTTCTGTATCTTGACAGTTATTGTATTACATTGTGATGCCGTTTTTTTGACGTTTTATGTTTGACCGGTTTGAAATTAATGAATTCAATCAATTAGAAAGCTCATTATTTTTAATTGTGAATACATTAACATTTGTTTACGTTTTAGGGCTTTCTGATTGATTGAATTCATTAATTTCAAACATGCCAAACTTAAAACATCGAAATTAGTGGCAATAAAATTTTATACATACCTGTCAAGATTGGGATAAAGATCTGACATCCCAATATTGCTATTTTCAGAATAGCACAGATTAACTTTATAAAAAGTATTATATATTTTTCAAATTTCTGAAGGGTGATAGTGCAAAATGACTAAACATTTTTTTTACTTGTATTGAAGCGAATGTATTTTTAATATTCTACATCAGTAACTTAAATAACAATTAAAAAATGTAAATATCTACATATAATAATTTCGTTATCCATTCGTAACTTGCTGGAATGACAACATTAGATATTTAGAGTATGGCAAGCAACAGCCCTCGGCTCATGTTGCGCGGTCACGCAAGGGTCGTTATTAATTACTAGTCTTACACCCGTGAAAATATAATTAAGTATAAAGAAGATATAGAAATAAAAAAAGTCTGAATCATCTTTTGTAAGACGTAAGACTTTCGTGAAAGTAATTTATGTCGAATATTTAAAATTCATTCGCATTAATACAAGTCAAATAAAATGATAAAATGATAAATGATTTCTGCAAGGTGATGATGCAAAATGATCAAACATTTTTTTTACTTGTATTTCTGAAGCAAATGTATTTTTAATAATTTATATAAGTTACTTTAATAACAGAAAATCAACGGAAAATATTAACCTACAATAACGAATGGATCATATATCAGATCGTTAGAAATGATAATAATCATGGATAATAAACATAGACGATTCGTAAAAAACGGATATAAAACCATAGCATAGCATAGCAACCGAAAATATTAACGTATCATAACGAAGAGATTGTAACGTAGCTACCTGTACACCTAAGCTAAATACCTAACTATAAAGTTTAATAATATAAGTTTTACGAAAAGCCCAAAGCTTGAGACTTTAAGCTACCGCATCGAGCTTTATTACATCTTTTGTGACTTTTAAGCACACACTTTATGCTTTAAGCTACTAGATAAAACTTAAGTCGAACTTAGAACTTCGGAAGTATATTTACAAGAAAGCTAATATTATTTTTTTTTTGTTAAGAATTTATATTTTCAAAATTGGCCAGTCGTGATCTATCTAGTGGTTAGGAAAATTCCCCCTCCGTTGTGTCCGTAGCTATCCAAAATTCTTTTGATATGTGGTGAGATTCGTATTCTTATTAACGCGACTAGACTAATATAGATCGAATTCTTACCTAACTATGGAAATAACAAACGCACGTAACTAATCCGTACTCGTCCTTCTAGAAACCGCTCTAGAACTCTACAGTTTCGCCTATACGAGAGATAGCCGATATCGTCCACGTCCGGAGTTGGCCTAAAAGCCAATTATATGCGGCGTAGCCGAGGAATATACGCTAGTAGCAAAACTCCCTTACATTGAACCGCCATAACTATAATACCACCGGGGTTAAAATACTGTAATATAGAACAATATAATCGTTGCCAAGTTAACGGCATACGCTAAAGATTCCGCCCGCATTGATTATCAACATCTCATAATAGCAGCTTAGAACAGTGTCAGCACAACCACATGCGGCACCCATTTATGACAGATTTACAAGATATAATAGCATACGTTATATTCAAAACACAAGTAAGAAACCTACCGATAGCGCGTCTCACGTTGTCCGATCTGCTCAATCTGTTCATAGTACATAGTAGGGGAAGACAAACATATATATATTCACAACAACTAGGCGCAACAGAGGCTCAGGGCAAGCTTTGTCTGACATTATCGCAGCCCGAGATTCTAAGGGAATGGAAGATACAGATTTGTAAGTGAAATTTAAGAAGTGTCTAACCACTTCTGTTCAAACGTGGATTTTAGATGCCCCCCCCCCCCTGTAGGGGGGAGGGGGATGCGGCCCCAGAGCATCGCCGCATCCGGTGGTTAACTCCTGTTTAGACATAACCTCCCACACTAAGCTGCAGACCAAGATCAAGCCGAGACTCTATTGCTCCTGCTGGAATCCCCCGAAGTCCTCGCTTCCCGGCGACAAACATATCAGGAAGAAATCCCGCGTCTGATATTAAGGTTTGTATATTATCCCGCGGGGCAGTCAAATTGACTGGTGTATTATGATGAGGATCCCACGTTGCGGCTACATGAGCCGGATTATTATGATGTTTACTGCTGATTAAAGGGCTGAATGAACTAACTGGGTGACTGGAAAAGACTCTCCCTTGAGCGCGTCAGTCAGAGCCATGTTAGCATCGCCAAATATAGTTGATGTGATTGATCCCACGGTGTAGTCTTATTGACTAGAGATATTAAATGATGGTAAAACAGCATGATTATATCAGTTGATTGTGTAGTTCCTGATATGTTTCTCGCTGGCCGGGAAGGGAGAACCCCGAAGGTCTCTGTATACAGCAAGTTAGAAAAGGTGGTGAATGATGAGTATGATGGTGTTAGTAATGCCATCGCGCTCCTGAATGCGGTCCCGATCATAAAAGTTGATTGTTAAACTGCTAACAGATCTCGTTCATTAAAGCGGTCCCGAGCATAAGTATTGATTGTCGAACTGCTACCTGCATCTTATAATTTCTCGTTCATGAGGAACGTCCTATCTCGTCCTTGAGTACGGAGTTATTACATTCACATACATTCATAACCAGAGCCCGAGCTCGTCGAGCCAAGGGGAGTGAAAGAACGTAGGGGCTTCTTCCCTCCGGCTGTGTTTGAGGCACGACGCTCTGGTCCGATTCGAAATGCTTCACCTTTGCTTGACTGAACACATTTTAACTGTGTGGAGGCTTTGCGCAATTCTACTTAGACCCACCCAGAGTGTCCCCGCAGTCCCGTTCATCCCCTGGATCAAGAACACGAACCCCGTCATTTGATCCCAGTTACATACAACTATCTGTATCGCGAGTGTATCTCTTTCTTCAATCCCCTTCATTTGCTTCTCATAGTTGCTCGTCCATGCGGAACGCCTTGTCTCGTACGTTGATGAGGTCCCGAACGAAGGTTTCGATTGAGGTACGGCTACCTGAGTCTTTTAGCTGACATTCATGAACATTCATATCCGGAATTCGAGCTCGTCGGGCCAAGGGAGTGAAAGAACGTAGGGGCTTCTTCCCTCCGGCCGTGTTTGAGGCACGACGCTCTGGTCCGATTCGAAATGCTTCACCTTTGCTTGACTGAACACATTTTAACTGTGTGGAGGCTTTGCGCAATTCTACTTAGACCCACCCAGAGCGTCCCCGCAGTCCCGTTCATCCCCTGGACTGAGAACACGCACCCGTCATTTGATCCCAGTTACATACAACTACCTGTATCGCGAGTGTATCTCATTCTTCAATCCCCTTCACTATTCCATTTATACAACAATCACGTGACTAACCTCGACAGTCTAGCACCGGTAATAAGATCTCATTATGCTACGTTGGAAGTTAACATTAGCATAACCGGACGGAATGCCTATTTCCCGCGATCATATTCAATTTGTAAAACGCAATAATATGTATTTATATATGTTAGTAAAACGTTTGAAATGCAGAATGCACGTATGATGACCTCGCTTCTATCCTAAAGATAATTAAGATATAATCCCGACGTTACGTCCCGACATCAGTACTAATTTGTTTCCGCGTCCGTTACCGTCGAACTCTGAACCCACGTAATGAAATGAATAGTGACCATGAGACAATGACAAATTATATAGCACGAACATTCCATTTGATACACATAAGAAAACATCAGGAATAAATAATATCAAAGGTTCTTATCTTAGTTCTGTAGTTGGTCTGCTTCTGAGATGGCATCCTGATCCGAAGTAATATAACTCTCCACAATTGAGCAATTACCAGCGCCTGTGTAGCCCTTCATTTCCCTTGTATATATATTTTAATATCAGCGCCTGTAAAACTGTATTAAATCCTAGAAACAAGAAAACTATTCCCTCTACGCCGAGCACATACAGAACATAAACCCCCTTCAATCTAGTTCATCCACGGTTATGCAAAAAGGCGAAAGAATAGTAATAGTAAAAGGTCCTTAACTGACAGAAGTTGAAGTTCTCTGCAAACTGCCCATATCTTCTAGTGGCGCCTGTGTATTCCAATAACAACTTTCCAGTCATGTACTTAACATAACGTCCTCCTTGTGTGTATGTGTGCTGCAGTATCTGTCATCCAGTTAGTGATTCCCAAAATAGTGTTTTCCTTGTATATATATATATATTTCAATATCAGCACCTGTAAAACTGTATTAGATCCTAGAAACAAGAAAACTATTCCCTCTACGCCAAGCACATACAGGACATAAACCCCTTAAAACTAGTTCATCTACGCCGTACAATGATATCACATGCAGACATGACCAATATAATTACAAATATGCTTGCGTCCCGCCGACTGGACGCCTGTGTTTTCCAATAACAACTTTCCAGTCATGTATTTAACATAACGTCCTCCTTGTGTGTATGTGTGCTTCAATATCTTCCATCCAATTAATGGTTCCCAAAATAGTGTTTTCCTTGTATATATATTTCAATATCAGCACCTGTAAAACTGTATTAGATCCTAGAAACAAGAAAACTATTCCCTCTACGCCGAGCACATACAGAACATAAACCCCTTCAATCTAGTTCATCCACAGTTATGCAAAAAGGCGAAAGAATAGTAATAGTAAAAGGTCCTTAACTGACAGAAGTTGAAGTTCTCTGCAAACTGCCCATATCTTCTAGTGGCGCCTGTGTTTTCCAATAACAACCTTCCAGTCATATGAAAACTATCACGGCTACGGAAGACCGAAGGTTAACTACCCCTGATCAAACCGCGAACTGCCCACAATAATGGAAAATGTTGTAGAAACATTTCAAATATCTAATATTGAATGAATAAAACAATGTGACTATTCTGTTTATTGAATGAATAAAATAAAACATCTTCTCACGTTTCCACCTAATAAATAATAACGAATACAGAAAACAATAAAAGCAAAAGAAGCCCATTATTAGCCCTGGCGTGTGGGACCTAATCTTCCCACTTCGCCCAAGCTGGGTTAACCGATTAAAAGGCGTAGCAATATATCGAAAGGTAATTATAATTACAGGTATGTTTGAGTTCCGCCACCTAGGAAATACGTAGATTTTTGATTTCAATATATTGTGCAATATACACTATGTTTATAAGATCGTCCGTTGACAAGTAGTTATTAACTTCTTATAAAATATTATTCCGCAGCAAATATTCAAAGAAATTATATTAACTAAAATATTTCTAACATCTTGGGATCGCATACGAAATTGATAATATCTAATGCCCTTTCTGAACAAACTCTTCCTCTCTGTAGTCAAATAAGCTGATGTTTATGTTTACTCCGTCTATAAATATGCCGTATCAACGTATAATATAACATAATATATATATTAATGAAGATAAAACAATTTCAATTAGCGTTGCAATGAAGCGAAACAAAGGAATATATAAAAACCAAAGAAGTCCAATTTTAATTATTCGTTACTAAGAGAATATATATATTGCGCCCCCTATTGCATAAAGATACATCCGTTTGGAAGAAATTCTCGTACAAATTGAACCAATATCATACAATCAATCGTGATATTAATTACCCCATAAATACTCGGATCCCAATTATTTCCAAACAATACAAATCATATAGAAATCCGTGTATTCAATCGCCAGTATAGATAACAA
>JADDOH010020119.1:0-19107 GCA_016648135.1 Agrypnia vestita | reverse complement strand
ATTTTTTGCAAAAAATTGAACCATCATTACATTAACTTATATCGATTATGAATAAATTGATGATCTTGTGAAAATTTTCTATTTTTGCAAATTTTTTATCATTTTATTCAACTTGTATTAAAGCGAATGAATTTACATATACACCTATGAATTTTGATATTTAAAAAGCATGCAAGTACCTACCTACTAATTCATTGAATCGATTGATTGATTGTTAATTAATTGGTCAAATTGATTGATAATTATTGACTCGATAAACGATATTTTATATGGTGTATGTTTCGAAGTCAGTTTATTTTTTTAATTATTCAAAGAAATACATAAAATTACAGAGACTTAAATATATCAAATTATATACTTACATACGATTATGATGTTACAAGTGAACACTTACTCGTATAACGGTACGCACATTTCGCTGTTAATTCATTTCTTGGTAATTTTTTTTACGCTTTGAGTATTGACCAAAAAATTTCTAGGAACTAGGAATGTCTCAGTGTTACAAACTGATACTTACATACGTGTTTGTTGTTTCCAAGTAAACAAATTAAGATTACTTTTAAGTTTTACATAAATAATCAACGTGAGGTTTCCAACTACCGGCACTTAAAATGATTTTCAAAAATTCAACAAAAAAATTCTGCCCGATATACGGAATGCTCGTATTTGAAGTAAATTGGAGAGATTTTTTGAGTCGAGATTCGTTTTCATAGAATAGAAGCTTTGATATTAATCATTGATGCGTGTAGAGTAAGGGTACAAAAGGGAAAATAGATGTGAGAAGGTTTGCCGAAATAGATACGAGGGATAGATGGATAACCAGACTTCGTAAAATATGTATACGGGACAGAATCTTTTCCATATTACACGTTGATATATTTACTGCCATACTGGTTTTGGGGGTCAGATGTCAGCCCTTGAAAAACAAGTCTTGTTTTACATTTCGAGCTTTCCAACAACAACAAAATTGGTAACCAACATATATTTCATTTTTAGTTGTTCTAGTGCCGTAAAACTGCTGTGCAATTTGGCATGTATTATACATAAATATATGTATATATGTATGTGATAAACAGAGAAAATAAATATTGAAAAAAAAAGTATTTCGTATTGATTTTTAAGTGGAAAATTGAAATATTTTAGGTGTTAATACTAAACTGACTGTTTTGAAGGCTATGGACAGGTCCACTTTCATAAGTCACTAACTACAGTTTAAGGAAAAAGTCACAGTTCCATGAAAATTGACCTTTTTTGTATATCTGTATTAATATTATGATATAAATGATCATCCATAGAAAAAGCTCACAATACAGGTCAAAAATAGCTTAGAATGTGATTATTTTCACATTTTATTTTAGTAACTTTTCATTAAGGCAACAACAAACACAAAAAATAAAATGTTATAAAATAGTGTTTTTCAAAACATAATATGTAAGCAAACAAACCAACAGATTTTGTAATAATGATAATAAATTTAGGATAATCGTTTACTTTGTAATATGATTGAAAAAATAAAACATCTCACGAGGCCATTCAGTCATAAAAGGCCCACAAAGTGGAGCAATTTTCTTCATTTTTAAAACATAGAAGGTTTGGTAATTTATTAATTAATTATATAATTTAGTTTGTGACATTTTAACAAGATACCCACATTTAAATTATATGTAACCTGATGAATAAATTTTAAAATTATTCATTTCCATGCAAAAATGTGATATTTGATTCCGATGAGAAAAAAGTGTGAAATTTTCTCACTCTGCCGGACGATCGCCTTAACAATCACGATTTAAAAATAACCTATTGGTAACATACGATACTTGATGAAGAAATTTAATTTATGCCAAAATATGATATCGGTTCCTTTGCTGGGTGGAACTAATGTTGGAGCACCAGCTGCCAAAACAGCTTCGGTGATGAGGCAATCACAGCTTTATTGCTATGCTCGATATTTCTATGCTTGGTATTTGAATCAGGATGGCTTGGTTATCGTATACATATTTCTAATCTCTACTGAGAGATCACCCGGGTCTGGACGCTGCAATACGCTTATTTACCTGAATGAACACAGCCAGATTATGAGCCCAAACACCCCTGTCAGTTACGCCTTACCTTACCTTTGGTGACTAAGGCACCTTACCTTTGAGTCCTCAGAACCTCTCATCAAAGGAATTGGATTTATCATCTGAATAGCGACCGTGAGACATATATTTTTTTAATTTTTTGACATTTTTAATAAGATCGGTCAGTCTCTTACACCTATGTTAATTTTTTTTGTTTTATATTTTCTTCAGGTAAGAAAGATCAATTTGTACATTCCGTAAATGTACGGACAAGGAATGAAGTTTGTGTGGACTAAATGAATAAATAAATTGATCTAAATATTGAGAAAGAATTTACAAAATTATTACGTAGAATCTGAATAATGTAGATAGCGGCTCATTTTAAAGCTTAGATTATTTTAATTGGCATTCCAGGTATAATAAATTTGAATACCTGCGATATATTTTAAGTGACTCTAAGCTAGTCGAATTTCTGAGCTTATCGGCCGTATTCTGTAAATCGCAATATTGGGATTTTAGGATTGTAATCCCAACACTTAATAGACGAAAATAAAAAAAAATAAACGAGACGTAGGTATACGTCTGTGTTTGTTTCTTTCACTTTCTACTTGAGAAAGGGACGGAGAAAGAAGTACAAACGTCAAAATATAAATACGAGTCCAACGCGACAGTGAATATTTTGCAATAATTTTACGCATAATAAGGACGCTGTGGGAGAAGAAATTAATAAGCGTATATGAAATAATCTTTTTTCTATAAGCTTTAAATACAGCATTAGTATTTAATTCATGTAATTTTGTATTGATGTGGAAAAGGGAGACAAGTGTCATTAAATGCGAAATGGAGTTAAATACGACAATCGATAGAAGAAAGAATTGCTAAAAATGACCCGCGCGCTGATTGCGTTTTACAATCTTATCATCTAAAGCTGTGATTTCAGCAAATTATTTTTACTAAAAAAAAAATTAAAAAAACAAATGAGTTTATGCGTACTTTTCCCTGAACATTGACACTATTTATTTATTTTCACACAACATCTCCGATTCTGTACCGACAATTGTTAAAATAATTGTTTGTCAACCTGAGTGTCTTTGGTTTGTTTATACATGTCTTGTCTGTGCTTGCTTTCAAGTCAATCGAGACTTGTTGTGTAATGAGTAAGACATCGATTAAACAGACAAAGTTCGTGAATATCTTTGTCATAGTGCGAGTATACGGGTGAGATTTCTCTCTGAGATTCGCCTCGAGAGCGCGTTAACGACGGTACGGAGTTGAGCGTGAAGATAATTTATATATATGCTTTCCGCTGCGATATGTGCTTTCCGTACATGTATTTTGTACGGAAAGCACATATCGCATACATAAAAACCAGGCGCGGACAGTGGGAACATTGAAGCACGACTTTTAAAAATTAAATATTTATTTGACAGAATATTATGATTATCAAACTATGAATTCGATGATAATAATTGTTTTAGAAATATTACGAGATATATGTTTTATTTTGATTTTTTTTAAAAATATTTGGTTGCTTAAAAGTCGTGCTGCAATGTTCCCACTGCACGCCCCCGATAACGACGTTAGTCTATTCACGTTGAAATACAAATCAAAATGAGCACAAATCATGTTATTGATGGATTTGGCGTTTACGTTGCAGAGATTATTCGTGATGATCATTAAATAATATAAACCTTGTTACCTCTGCGGGAGTTTAATAATCTTTTATACTTCTCCTGTCGGTGAGAGATACTGTTTCTCTCGAAACTCGAGTAGTGAATAAAATATAATAGATTATTAAACTCGCGTACAAGTAACAAGGTTTATATTATTTAACGAGCACAAATCAGCTATCAGCTGTCAAATTGGCTGTCGCTGGAAAAAGTGTTACCAAGTCGAAAAAAAAACTATAAAAAACAGCCTGTATGTAAAAACAGCACTAATCTTATAAAATTATCTTTCCAATAAAGCCACTTCCACGGACATTACCACGATTTTTATGTTTTACTTCATTTCGATGTTATATAATTAAAAAAAAAAACGAATAAAATGGAGTATTACGAGTTTATCGACTTTATCGTAAACTAAAACAGTTAACGCAGACATGGCATGGAAAAGTTTTAGGTTCTTAACCCGACATTAAATATTTTTTTTAAATAACTAACCGTAATCTAGATATGACAGATGGCCTTTGCAGATCTTGATATGTTATATTTAAATATTGAGCAGTTTACAGAATCCGTTACGAATAAACTCTCCCGAGATGACATATTTCCTCCCATGCATGTGAACATATACATACACACACGAACACATAAAAACGCATAGACACATGTCATGGACACGTAACAACACACTATTTGACACTATTTTTTATCGACCCTTATACATTAATCTTGCAAATATGTGTTTTCTTTTAATTGGCCCAAGGCTCAGTATATCAAAAACTGTTTTTTTTTTTAAGATTATATGAATATGGCTTTAAGAAAACCTATAAATGATTTTTTTTAATTGCTTATAAATTGTTTTGGGTTTAATTCATTTCAACAGTCATTATGTTTGTATACTAAGAGCTGCGTGGTATTATTCTTTAAAACAAACAAATTATAATATATGTAGTGTAGAAATACAGGTAAATATTTATAGAGTACCGGTAAGCATTTTCAATAATGACTCACTAGTTTGCCGAGGTGTGAGACACCGTAATAATGAGTTATAATTAGACTGGAGGCAAAAGTTTTCTAAAAATAACAAAAATTATCACGTAAAAGATTCTATTTTTATAATATACGCTGAAGACGCGTGTTTTGATATCATTGGCGCCACCCGCGATAAGGAATACGCAGAAAAATGCCACATCTTAAATAAACATCGATGGGAATCTTGTAACGTGGTACAGACAATTATGATAGTATCTAGCTGTAACCCGTCAAAAATGACGGGACATTGTTCGGGACGGGACGGGTTCGCGTCTTTGCCAATGTATGTTTGTGTATGTGGGGTATAAGTAAAGACAGCAACATCCAAAAATTAAAAAAATGTTTTGTATGCTGTCACCGAGGATTAATAATTTAAAATGTACTGAATTCTTGATTTTACGTATCTATCCCTTCCAAAATCCCATTTCTTACAAATTTATAGGCATAAATTTCATATATAATCTGGAATTCAGTACATTTTTAATTAGTAAGACTGCATTAATATACCCCACATATTTGCTATATATGCTAATGTATACTTGATAATATGCAGTGTATTTCTGACGGGTCACGCCCATACCGTGGTTGCAACGTCGCCAGGTTGCCGCCTTCGTTTAATTTCGTTTTTTAGCCGTGAATTCGAACGAAATAACGGAAGTTAAGCGAAGTCACGAACAGACAGACAGACGGACGAAATTATTATATTTAGATAAAATATACAATATTCGTCCGTATTAATGAAATAAGCAATATTGCTATTTCTGTATCATGACAGTTATTGTATAACGTTGTGATGCCGCCAATTTTGACGTTTTACGTCTGACAGGTTCGAAATTGATGAATTCAATTTTTGTTTATTGTTTTTTAGATCTAATGATACAATAAAAAAACATACAGGTAAACTAAAGAAATTTTTTTTCTTACTTTTGTATAAGAGTAAAAGTGTACTAATGAGAAATAAAGTAGCTAGATTATACAATTTTGAAGGTACGAATTATAAATATGCAATTACTCTAAATAATAAAAAATTAAATTGAATAAACACATTGATTCAATACAAATAAATTTATATTTTAGATATATTTTACTAAAATATAATATATTTAGTAAAATAGATGCGAAATTTTATTGTTATTCTCGACAAATTGGAGTAATGGTTTCTTGTGAATGAACGTTCACAAACATCTCATAAATATTTTAGTAAGTATATTAGATTTATGAATTGAAATTGTAATTTGGATGAGCAACTTCTACGATGGTATCAACATATGACGTCAGATCCTTCGTAAAAGATAAGAATGCGGTTCAAATACGTATGCATGTAATTAATATTCAATATTTTATATATATATTTACATAAAATTTTATATTTAATTAAGATAAATTATAGAATTTTCACAAAGACGAAGCTATTTATTTGGGAAACGTGAAAGGATGTTTTTACAGGATGGCCCAGGGCTTATGACCTATACGAGCTGGCTGATCACTTCACACGATGCAACTACATCAAAAAACAAATACGTCAAACTCGTTATATGCGATGGTGAGTACATATTTTAATTTTGCATAATAATCGGCCACAGCTGTCAAACTTGTTAAAAAAATGAAATGTGATATTTTGACACGCTCATGTAGCATGTTTTGGAGACGCAAAAAGAGTATAAAAAAACGCTAATGGACGGACTTCGTCATCACTTTTATGGTTACTCAAAAATCCCAACGGGTAATCCCGCGTCCCAGGATAAGAAAACCTGTTTTTGGTATCTGGACGCTTATCGAACAAAAACAACACATTTGTCAGACGGACGTTTGATAGTAAGGTAATAAATACCAAGTCTGAACGTGTCTGAACGTCGCACTAGAGTAGTTGCGATGGTACTGTAAACTCTCGATTATCCGGAGCGATAGGGAAAAATGACCCGGATTAAAAAAAAACTCTCCGGCTACCCTCGCAGGGAAACAGGTATTGGTTAGCCAGCTCTCTCTTTCTCTGGTTATTTGTCCAGATTCCTCTTTCATGTCCTATGCGTTATCGATTTAAATGGATTGAATTTACGATCCTAAAGTGCAAGTGAGAGAAATTTGGACCGTACGGAATTTAATACGCATTTATATGGCGGAACGATAGTGGAGACAAATACATCCTAACCGTACATATATGATTATAAAATATGTATATGTATTTACATTTAAATTAAAGGCAGTCCGAAGAATAAGCACGATTTTAGAATTTTTCTTTATGATTTAGTTTCGATACTATTTTAACACTCCCGATCCGGAACGGGGCACAATATAACCCCAAAATTCTTATTTTTTTATATTTATAAATTATTTTTAATTTTTTTTTTTTTTTTACATTTCAAATATGGGAACAATTTATTTTACTAACTCTATGAGTAAAGATGAGTATTCATGTTAAAAATAAGCATTTTAAAACAGATTCATGATTATATTTTGTGTCTAGTAGGTATTTGTATATTAGGTCCTTACATATGAAATTGAGGTTTTGCCGTACTGGCAAATTTGATCTCAAATATCTTCTCTTTGGTTAGGAATTCCAAATCCAAATTTATACAGCTATTTACTCATGTATTTGTGATTTGAAAATTATAATTCATTTGTTTTTTCCTCAATTGTTTTTTTCTTTGCGTCACTCAGTTTACAAAATGAAAAACTTGAAATATCGCGTTATTTACGAGTACGAGTTCCACCGTGGCACCAGTGCTGCAGAAACGGCTCGAAGGATTAATGATGTGTATGGCGACGGTGCCGCAAAAGAAAAAACAGTGCGTTTTTGGTTCCAACGTTTTCGTTCTGGAAATTTCGACCTGCAGAACAAGCCCCGTGGACGGCCGGAGACCAAAGTTGATAATGAAGAATTGAAGGCTATTGTGGAAGCGGATCCATCGCAAACCACATCCGAGTTAGCTGCAGGCTGCGGTGTTAGTGATAAAACTGTTTTAATCCACTTGAAGCAAATTGGTAAGGTGAAAAAGCTTGAAAGGTGGGTACCTCACGAATTGAGTGAAGCAAATCAACAAACGCGCGTTGACTGCTGCGTTGCATTACTCAACCGGCACAATAATGAAGGGATTTTAAATCGAATCATTACCTGTGATGAAAAGTGGATCCTGTACGATAATCGGAAGCGCTCATCGCAATGGCTGAACCCTGCCGAACCAGCCAAACCATGCCCCAAGCGAAAATTGACTCCAAAAAAGTTACTTGTGAGCGTTTGGTGGACTAGTGCTGGTGTCGTTCACTACAGCTTTCTTAAATCTGGCCAGACGATTACGGCAGATGTCTATTGTCAGCAACTGCAAACCATGATGGAAAAGCTAGCTGCTAAACAACCGAGGCTGGTTAATCGCTCTAGGCCACTGCTGCTTCATGATAACGCTAGACCACACACTGCACAACAGACGGCTACCAAATTAGAGGAGCTTCAATTGGAATGTCTAAGACATCCACCGTACTCTCCGGACCTTGCCCCAACAGATTACCATTTTTTTCGAAATTTGGATAACTTCTTGCAAAGGAAAAAATTCAACTCCGATGGAGCAGTCCAAACCGCCTTCAAAGATTTTATTGATTCCGTCCGAATGTTTTTTTTTAGTAAAGGGATCGATGAACTACCCATGAGATGGCAAAAGTGCATAGATAGCAATGATACATACTTTGATTAAATAAATATATTATAATAAAAAAAAAATAGGCTTTATGTTCCTCCCATACTAAACGCCAATTTCATATGTAAGGACCTAATATATGTATATATACTCGTTCTTTAAAATATGTGTGTCCGTAGATCTGCGATGCCCGGCGAGATGAAAGAGTACAATAGGGATTAAAAGAGGTAAATTTTCACGGCGGATAACAATGGCCTATAGTGAGGGACTTTCGAGGGGGCAGGATTATTATAATTTATGATAAAATTGAATGCGGAATGAATACTTTGTGGAAATCTATTTTAACAATTTTATGAATAAAACACTATTTTTGTTTTTTTCCACTAGTTTTGAGTCTAATAAAACATGCTTCGAAAACCTTTTCAGGTGAGATGAGACATAATCAAGTTATTATACAGGGAATCTTCTACATTCAATTTTAAATAGAATAAATAGAAAATTTTCTTTACTCTTTTGGTGAAATATCGACAGTTATGGAGACGAGCAACATCATTTTTTTTAAAAATATTTCTGACTTATTTTGGAGCATGTTTGAGCATCACTACAGTAACTTATATGAAATATTAAAAATTCATTCGCTTTGATACAAGTCAAATAAAATGACAATCACCTTACAAAAATATTTTTTAATTTCTGCAACGTTTTAATAATTATATTTTACTCACATCAAAGCGAATATTTTTTTTATATTTTATATAAGTTGCTAGAGTAATAGTCCTACGTTTTACTGAAAATAAATCAAATATATTTAAAAAAATAATGCAAACTTTGATCTCGCTAATCTCCGTAACTGTCGATATTTCACCCAAACTGTAAAGAATATTTCCTATTCAAAATTGCATGAAGAGGACTCTCCCGAAGTTTTTACTATAAGCTTTGAGACACCCAGTATTCGATTCGAAATTGAGTTTCTAGAAGTTTCAATAAATATTTAGATGGTTCTTTTACGTAGCGTAACATAATACACGAACAGTACAATTCTGGGATACAAAAGCAAAGGCAGCAATATGCAAAAAAAATTTAATGCAGTCATCGAGGATTTTAATTTAGAATGTACTGAATTCGAAATTTTATAGGAAATAGCTTACGCGCGCGATTTGTACGCGTAAATTTTTACTAACTTTTAGTCGTATTTTATCAATTTGTGTATTAACCTTAACATATTACATTTGGTCGTGGACTTTTTCATAGAACATTTTGAGTTCTACAACTTCGCAGTAGAAAGTATTTAGATACATATATACATCTCTTACCTTTAAGGCAGCATTCGTAAAAAACGCATCGCTCGACCATTTTTTGTCGACTTTAGTTGTAAAATTGGTCACCACGAAAAGACCTTTTATTTTAACGGAATAATATACAAACTATGTCCACCCTGAAAGTACATTCTAAATATTAGTGAAAGAATTTTTGAAATCGGGTGAGTAATTTCGGAGATTACGTCCTACATCCAAACTTGCAAACTAACAAACTGTTCCTCTTTATATATTAGTATAGATATAGCCTATGAATTTATAGAAAATGTGATCTTGGAAGGGATAGATAATAGGTACATAAAAATTATAATTCAGTAACTGCTAAATTAGTAATCCTCAGTGACTCCATTCAAAATACTTTTTTATTTTTTTGGATATTGTTGCCTTTCTTTCTACCCCACAATTAAGCTATGTTAATAATTGCCACCTATAATAAAATGAATACATATACACAAAGCTAACAGCAAGCATCGAAAACAATATTATGAAAATAATGAAAAATTGATTGATTACAATTATCGGGTGTAATACGAGTATGAAAAAGTACATAAAATATCTGCATATTTCACATTATTTTGTCTGACCTGACGACACTCGCCTGCTGACTAGGGAATGCAAGCCCGATCCCGCGAGATCTCGAGGCATTTGACGAGATCAATCCCGAACCGAAAAATCGGACGAGATTATCGGGATTGATCAACATTTTTTATGTTTTGTATGTTTAATTGTATATGTCTATAGAGCTTTTAGTAACTTAAAACTTATGTTCATGACACATTCAAATAATGAAAACAGCTTTGAATAATATTTGCTGTATTTTATCAACCTAACATAGTATTGTAGTAGAGTAAAAACTAATACTAGTTAGTAGTTTTTACTCTACTACATTGACTGATTGATGCTTGGAAAAACGTATACAAAAACTGTAATGCAATGATTAATAATGAAAATTTTATTAAAATTGTTGATATAAAAATGCAAGGCATTGTCGTTAATTGCTATTCAGCTCTATAAACAAACAAAAAAGTATTCGGGATCCCGAAAGGGCAATCCCGACTCGGGATTGCATTCCCTACTGCTGAGCAAGCGGCGAACTGGGAAAACACCGGGTTAAGCACCGGCACAGCAAAAACGCTTCTCTCAGTGTAAAAAGGTCATAATACTGATGTAATATACTTTTTTTTTAATAGAGATGAGAACACGGAATACGTGTCACATCAATATTCTTATTATTTTCAAACTAAGCTATACGCTTGTGCTCTGAAAATAGGACTAACTTGCTGGTCTGGAGTGAGGTTCGAACCCGCGACCTTTGGATCACGAGGCGAGAGTCCTAGCCACCGGACCAACAAGCTACTCGTATTGTGTAGAGATCTCTATTTTAAATGTAATTAGAGATCATCCGCTACCAAAATGAGTAGGTAATAAAAAAATACAGAATAAAAAAAAATTGAATCTGACGGACCCACTCTGTTCTTTCGCCGTTCACGAGATTTGGAATAAAAAATAATACGTAACATGTGACAGGCGTCATGCTATTCACGAGGACGGACTGGAAATAGCTCACAGAGACAAGAAAAGAATTAAAAATATAAATATCGGTCAGAGAAAAATAATAAAATGTCGGTAGGTCTAGAATAGCGCACGACGCGATGTTGTTCTGTTGTATCGGCCGAATAAATTCCTCAAACATTTAGTAGGGCCGCTCGCTTTCTTTTATTTGCGACCGCCTTGTACTCCCCGCCGCCTTTTAATCTTTTTGCACGCAGAGCGTCTCATCCAGCATTCTCCGTTTCCAATATTCGAATGTCACGACATTATGTGTTTAATATAAATTGGGAACCATCTTCGAGAAAATAAAACATAATAATGTGACTGCTTAACATTAAGTTCGACATTTTACAGGAGAAATGTACAAATTGGTGGCTAGTTGCGAAATTTTAAACAACGTAAAGAGTACATATGTCATTGTGTTTTGGAGTAATATTATAATAAACTAGCTGTTTGTACCCGGCGTTGCACGGGTTAAGGATTAAATTGAAAATAAAATTGTAAAAAATAATAAAAAAACGGGAAACAAAGGTTCGATTCAAGCGGTATAATTTGCATCGAAAATATACCAGGGGGAGGGGAAAACGTAAAAGGGGAGGGAAGAAATGTCACCTATGTTACCCGCCGGGTCCTAAAGAATAAGTTTCCGAATTTTGAGTCTGGTCGGTCAAACTTATTTCGATTTTCGATTTTCATCGAAAATATATCAGAGGGGGGGAAGGGGTAAAAGAATAGAATGTCGCCTATGTCACCCGCCGAGTCCTAAGAATAAGTTTCTAAATTTTGCGTCCGATCGGTCAAACGGTACTGATTTTCATCGAAAATATACCAGGGGGAGGGGAAGGGGTAAAATAATAGGGGAAATGTTGCCTATATTACCCGCCGGGTCCCAAAGCATCAGTATGCAACAATGAATCGAAGCGGACAAACGGTGTGGATTTGTACAGAGAACAGACAGACAGACAGACATTGAGTTTTATAGGTATAGATAAGCAAGCATTCATAGATATAGCATTCACAGACATATCAGTTTTGAAGCATTGTTTGTAAATGTGCATATTTTGTTAATTTTTCACAATTCAGATACAATTCAGTTGTAATTGTTTGATTATGGTATAGAAGCTTACATTAAACAATACCCTTGCAATCCCACCAAACATAATTTACTTATAAATGCATTTCGGCTTTCAAAGCGGACAGCGGGGCTTTCCCAGGTTTAAACCAAAGGCTTTAAGGCATCACGTTATTGTAAACTACTCAGTTTTCATCTTCTATCAGCAATGGATACAAAAAAGAATCGTATTTAAGTCTAGGACTCAAATAAACACACTTTGATACACGATCTATTAAATTAGCAGCTGACAATTAATGAGGAGTTCGAATATCTTATCGCAAAATCATGCCTAGGCGCTTCAAATGCTTCAACTCCATTGATTGGTTGACTCCCATTTTCAACGTCATCTCTCTGGTATTTTGAAGTGGTTCAGCGACAGTTATGGACATCAATGTATTACTTTCAGACTTCAGAAAGTCCGGCTCTTGGTTTTTCCGCCAATGAGAAATCCTCAGAACGGAATTTTCAAAACCACCTTTTTTCGCGGGCTCGACCAAAACTAAATATAAAGTGAAAAAGAAAGCTTCTTTTATATAATAGGATAGTTTGGAAACATGAGTGGCTTTTTACCAGTTTGGGGCCGTTTGGTCAGTCCCGTTTTCTTTAGGTTCGTTATACGAGTTGTCCGTGGGAGATACTGTCGAATACTTCCCACGAATCGATGAAGATACCCGTACAATTATTTGATTTGTTCAATTTATTTTGCATGATGGTGAATGTTTTTCGGTTGCGCTCTGTGTGCATATTCCCCCAGTGAACCCGAATGGGTTCTCATTTATTATAGAATTGACTTTGTGATTGAGTTTGGTCTCTTTTGACTGCTTATTTTATATATTGTATTATTAATTAAGATTATGATATATTAGTTTTTCTTTTCTTTCTTTCTCATTGTTATTTAGTTAGATTATTTAGTTAGTTAGTTAGTTAGATTACACTACCTATACCTATGATTGTAAGTGGTTATCCCTCACCACACACAAGAATCATAATTCTTTTTGGTGAGGCAATATACACACAAAAAATATCGATTTGTAAAAATTGTCTATGTATGATTGTAAAAAAATATTATATATGTATATATTATTATTTAAATAAATTTTTCGAAATTAAAAAAATGCGTTTTTCGTTAGTTCGAAGATTTTTTCTATAAATGTAATAAAACGTCGACATATTTACATCAACCCAATACATTTCATTATTATATTTCGTGTTTTAAGATCTGTTTATACTGTCCGAGAACTAATAAATCTAGCGCGGAATGGAAATTCTACTCATAATGGATGGTGGAAAAGAATTCCTAAGAGTAAACATAACTTGAATAATGACTAAAAACTTTGATGAAAACATGCACAAAGATTTATGATTGTCGGAACCACAAATAATTATTGCATTATGTGGGCTGTGAGCAAAATTGTAATTCAAGTAATCGAAAGCCTGGCCAGAAGACTTAACTAAAATAAACCTTTCGCCAATTCATTGCATCCAGGGTAGTCCTGCTCGAGTCGGCCGGGGGAGAACTAGCAAACCTAACAAACCGTCCAAATCAAAGATGAAAGGATCCACAGTACAAACCGAGTTAGGCAGTTTTAAAAGAAAACCATACCACAAAACACTTAGGGCCGATCTTATAAACGTCCGTTAGTTAAATTTCAGACCAAATAAACCGAAATTTGAGACAAATGTCATATTTTTTGTTTTATAACAATCCGTTAGTCAAATTTTAGTAAAATTTTACCGTCAAATACGTATGTATAGTATTTATTATGAAAGATTAATTTAAATATATTCACCTCTACGGCGAATTATATCTCTTTTCGACGGTTCTAAAATGATAGACAAGAGCACTACTATATTGCGATATTTTTTACGAACGATCAAAAAAGTTTTATAAATGTTCGTTAATTGTCGATTTGCTAACGGATATTTGGTCTCACGTTTATAAGACCGGCCCTAAAACGGACCTCAAATGATTATTATTCATCTTCGGTGTTGTGTATACATATTTCTTCTTTTTTTAAAAAAAAATAGAGATGCGAACACCGAATACGTGTCGCATCAATATTCTTACTACTCTCAAACCAATCCAAGAGCCTGTGCTATGAAAACAGGACTGATGGGGCTAGAACCACCAACCACCAGGAGCGTCGTGGCCACTACACCAACAGGCCACTCCGATAATTTAGCGCCACAATTGTCGCGGCAGTTAGATAAATCAGCCGCGGCTCCCAGAGTCAGCTGTTGCGGGATGACGGGCGACGGGAGCCGGGAGCACGTGGCTATATCTGTCACGGGAATGTCACGAGCGACGGCGATGGGCCCGAGCGCGAGCCGGACGCAAATAGCCGGCGCTGTGCTATCACTCCAGATTACTTTGGATGTCGTTAAATGATTGAATGACGTCACCGCGGCCGATGAGCGAGACGTCCAAATTCCTAAGAGTTATGACACCTACTTTCGCGCCGACAGTTCGCTATTTTTTTAATTTCAAAATAATTTTTCGTATAAAAATTCGACACACATTAACATGCGCCGTGCGATGCATAAAAATTGGCAAGAACTGGGGACATAGGTCGGGCGGGACAAATGTCGGATGAAAGGAAAGCCGAGCGGGAGAGCTAACCCGGAGGACACGCGATCGGGCGGGAGGAAAAGTCAGGGGAAAGAAGTGGTCGATTGGGAAAGCATTTTGGGGTGGGAATACAGTCGGGCGGAAAAGAATTTAACCATGAGGGTTTGAAGTATACTCTGCCAGTAGTGTTGGGTTGGGATGTAAAGCGGATAAAGGTTGAGATAAAGAGAGAGAACAAGTCAAGGCTAACAGTGTGTAGTTCTCTTTCACCCGATGTATTTTTTTCGGAAAACATTTAAAGACTCTAGATTAATTTTCAAAACATTATTTTAATTTGGGTAAATATCTTAAAAGTGAGAACTTAAATTACACTAGACAAAGCGTCTCCGGCTGCACTGATAGGATCTGGAGCAGCTCTTTAAAGTCCCATAAAGATATTAATCTGAGACACATTTACACAGCATTCTGACATTAATGGGCTCCATTATCTCCATAACGCCATCTTACCTAAATATACACCTAATATACGTCATCAGCTGATCTTCATACTCACTTACATACATAATATAATTACCAGTCGCAAGAAGATATAATTATATCATACTATTTCCCAACCTTGTGAGACAAACGTATTTAAATAACTTTAAACGTTAAAATACAAACAAATCATTTTTATTATTAAAAAATTAATAGAGTATGTAACATGAGACTATTCGCGGAATTAAATAAATAAGTGTACGTGAACATAAGCATCTCATGTCTCTGTGAATGAATTATTTAACTGTGTAACCTTTAATGCTAAGTGCCCGGGAAAAAACGAACATTAATATAGGGCTTCACCGTAACTTAAAATTTTATAAATAAGTCGTTTATACGTGATATATCCACTGTTTGATAATGGCCTTGCAAGCCGAAACAGCTGTCACACTTAAAATAGTTAACCCGCAACTGTATACTTAATAATAATATTTATTAAATAATTTAATTCATTTTAAATTTCATTAATAATTATTATTAAAATTTAATTTATTTTAAATTTCGCTAAAAAAAATTATCCGTCGGATTCACGTCAAATAATGTATTACTCAACGAACGTCTACAAAATTATTTTGTAATAATTTTCTATAAATTATTACAAAGTAATTCGAAGCGAAAATATTTAAAGCTACGCTCGAAAGCAACTCCTCCAGCACAGTTTTAAAAAAAGGTATGATGCAAAAGCAAAAGTACTTTTTAAATGAAAAAAACTAAAGTTTGCAGAAAGTGTAATAGATCCCTTCAGTACTCCCTTGACGAAGACGAATCGGTACTGAAGCTTGACTTCGCAGTGAATTTCACGATCATATCTGAGTAGCTGGATCGCTGTCCGATATTTAGTTATTTATTCATAGAAAATAATCATAAATTTGACCCAAAAATAGGGGTGAAAATATTAAATACTAATAATAAAGGTTTAAAATTGAATAATTTAGAAATTTTTTACATTAGGGAGGCGGTGAATGATAGAGTACCTCTCATTAATAACCAAATTAATTTTCCATATAGCCCTCTGTTTTATTTTTAGTTTAACGTTCCCAAAATATGTGGTAACACCCAATTTAGACCCCGCTCCCTCTCACTCTCTCTCGTTAGATTCCTGAATTGTTCAGTAGGCTATAATCAGTGCATGCATGCCTGACAAGATTAACACGCATGTGATTAATTGTGGTGATAGTTTAACAATACTATGGTTGGGGTGTATAGTGTTGTGAATATAGTAGTGTAGTGTTGGTCCTAACGAAGAGACGGGTACGTCTCGAAACCGATAGACCGTAAATCTGGCATGGTTTTTACTAAGTTTACTAAAATTCTGTTATTTAGTTATTTCCTTCAGAAATCACTCACTGCTCGCTGAAGTGGTGGGTGCCCTACCTGGAAACTGTACTAATCCACGACAAGCTCCTTGCTATTAAAATGCACAATCGCGCGATTATACAACTTTAAGATCCGGGCAACGCAGACTAAGTGCACGGATGGTGGAGGGAGGGGGAAGGTGCGCGAATTCTCAAAGACGTTCCGCTGAGCTAATCTCCTCTCTCGCTGTACATCTGGTTGTTGTTAAGTGTGCATCGCTACTGTTTTACTCGTGAATATATTATGCTCACCTGGCAGATGGCGCAAACCGTAGGTCCGACATTATTAATGCACGCGAGAGAAATTACTATCTTATCCCATTTGAATATAACTAAATATTACTACATTTTGAAATAAGCGTCAACACGCGTCTTGATACCAGCCTTGTAATAAATATAAGAATTAAATACAATTTTGAAATATTTTATACAAAAAAAATCTATTCAAATCGCGCTGGAGAAGTAATCCCACTAATATGAAACTATCTGGCCATCGCGCTGGTACCCCCGAGAGTAGGCTGAGGGGTAGGACGCCATATTTATCCATCATAGTACAACACTTTTGCCTCATTCACTTCCGTACATACTTAAGCACGCTACTTGGTTGTTGAAGTTTTCTACAGGGCCATCCTTCAATATTTAATTACAATCTGGATATGCCAAGTCTTCCGCGGACGCCCTCTGTTTCTGCTTCCTTCAACACTAATACATTTTCATTACTACGCTTTACTCGCTTATCCCCACGGTCAAACTATCTCAGTGATAATTTCTTTATTCTATCTACTGTGTTACAGCCAGCATTATATTCTCTTCTAAGTCGTTCATTCTCCACTCCATCGAATAAAGATTTTCCACACAAACGCGAGAGTGAACGCATTTCTACAGCATTTAGTCTTTTTTGTCAATTCCAGGCTTCACTTCCATTCATAAGAGTTGGCACCTGAACTCCATTATGTGCCCCTAGTCTTGTTTCCTTTGACAGATTCTTATTGGTGATGATTGCTTTCAGAACAGCATTTACTTTGTTTCCCGCAGTCAGTCTCCTTTCGATATCGTTCTCAGCCTTCCCGTCCCTAGTTAACATACAATCCCAAATACAAAAACTCGCTCACGCGTCGCAAGCATTCTTTGCCTACCATTACATCACACTTAATTAATCCTTCGCTTCTCCGAACACCGTTACTTTCAATTTACTAACATTCATCAGAAGTTCACTCTCCATGCACACATCGGACATTCTAGCCATCCGGCACTAAAAATCACCTTCAGTATAGATCACTAATGCTGAATCGTCGGCGTACAGTACGCAGAATATGGTGAGTGCGTTCATTTTGCTCCTACATGACGTGAATGTTCCAATAATTCTTATTCAAGTCCTGTGTTAAAAATATGATGGATGTTCAGATTTGTTTTATACATCGTGCGGGTGTATTGCACGAGTATTTAATACGAGACTAATGCTCCAATTTATGGAGATCGGATTTTTAGTTAAAATCGGAAAACGGAGCGACAGCGCATGATTCTTGGAGTTTCTTTAGGAAAATATGTTTTAGTAAGACATTTTAGTGGAACAATAAATATATAAATGTTCAAGTTTTTTGTTTGTAACCTTGTGGAAATTCATTTTTAATATTTAAAAAAAATGAGGGTAAACAACACTGTTTTATTCCACTATATTTATTTTGAATTGTTAGAACTGTTTTATTCCACTATATTTATTTTGAATTGTTAGAACGTTTTCGGGATTTCTCCCATTGACAATGGGAGAAATCCCGAAAACGTTGTAACAATTCAAAATAAATATAGTGGAATAAAACAGTGTTGTTTACCCTCATTTTTTAAAATAATAAATATATGTTATATTTGCAACATTTTAGTTATTAATTCAAATAAAACTATTGTATATATAACCATTTCAAATTTTTTCAAAAACATTTTCAAAGCATCCACTTTTTGCCGCTGCGGAACATAACTAGATTATAGATATCTAAATTTATAACCTTAAAGTAATTACCTAATTATTAATGATGTCAGTTATCCCTACCCTAAACCCCCAAATCAGTGGTATTCGCGCCCTCGACATGGACACGAGCCCATACCAACGGTCAACAGCTCTTCGCATACCAAACAGGAGTACATGAAATCTAATCACGCATCGACTCAATCAAATCGGCCGGTACGTAATGCACGTACGAGTGCACATAATATCTGCAAACGGTGCAGGATTAATCATCCGCCGTGTACTTGGCACGAGATAATAGGACTTAGCGCCTCGACCAT
>JADDOH010020118.1:0-13321 GCA_016648135.1 Agrypnia vestita | reverse complement strand
ATATATCTGTGTAATTGTAGATTTAATTTTTTCTGCTTTATTACTTTTAAATTGTACTCCTAAGGATCCATTCTTTATATACTTACTTACTTTAAAATGTATCAAAAATTATTAACTAAAGAAATGAGTAATATCCCTGCTTCGAAAATTATTTTTTATGTCGAAATTGAATTAAGAGTAAAAATATTCTGATTACGCCGGCTTGCTGTTATCAGGGTCGGATAATTATATCTGCTTCCGTTTTGTATATGAGGGCACCGCACTATTACTAGGATTATAGGGCAGAATTACAATATTTAGTGCATAACCCGGGAACAATGCGCCGACACGGGACTAAGAATGAGCTAAGCGCGGTAGATAAACTGTTTGCATGTTGCGTTTATTCAAATAAACACGGAGTACAAGGTTCAATCCCTTAATAGCTTAATAAACTCAGTCGTACACAGCGACAGGCACAGCTATTTATTTTGCGATTTGAATGTATAAGGCTGTGGCTCCTCCATTGTTATGAACTTTCATGTACTGTATTTTCATTAAATACTTCGCCAGCAAGTAAACACCGAAATCTATTTTAATTTTTACTAAACTAAACTTTTTACTACGCCTACATTGATTACGCTGATGAAGCTGCTATTGCTTCGAGAGGAGCAGTTCCTCTCATCATTATCAATAACTAATCTAAAAAAAGTAAGTTTTTAACCTATTCAGGGATAGGGGTGGGTACCTGAAAGTGTCAATGAACAATTTGGAAATAGTAGATGGAAAATGCCTTGATGAATTGGCAAAAAAGGTATTAAAGTAGACTTGAATGCGGCGGGAATGCGGTCACTAAGACGCTTGAATGGAAAATTTTTGGTCGATAGAGTGAGGAATGAACAAATTAGAAGTGAATGTAATGCTGGCTGTAGTAGAATAAAGAAAGGAATGCTCAGATGGTTTGGTCATGTAGAAAGTATGAGCGAGGAAAGGATGGTTAAGAAAATATATGGGGCGAGTGTTGAAGGCAACAGGAATAGAGGGCGTCCGCGAAAGACCTGGCACGATCAGATACTACAAGTATTTGAGTATGCCCCTGTTCAAAGCCTCAACAACCGTAGAACTTGTATGAGAAGATGCCGAAGCAAAAGTGGTAAGCCAAGATAGAAGTATATGGCGTTCTACCCTCTATGCCTACTCCTGCGGGGAAACGGCGTAATGGCTAGTTAGTTAGTAAGTTATTTAAATTATTTTATGAATATGTTTATATGAAATAAGTAGGTATTTCTTTGCGTTCCTAACAAGAGAAATCGGTGCGGAAACACTGGCCGTGCAACAGCCTCTACCGAGTAATAAGTGATTGTGACGCCGATTGCTTTCTGCTAGTATACTTATATTTTTATGTCTAGCTTTTTTAAAGAAACTATTTTATGTGTACAACACGTACAAATACACGAATTCATGCATATCCACATTTTTATTACGTATTCCCGAAAAACCAAAGAATTTGGTTTAATGAAACATTAATGAACAAACATAAATATTTGGTATTTTATAAATATTTTGAGTTGCTCCTTTCAACCGGTCATCCTTGGTGCAGAACGTTTGACATATTTTTATGTCGAGAGAACAATTTATTGTATCTATTCTATTGTTTATTACATAATAGATATTCCTTCAAGGGAAAACATAATATTACGCGGCATCTACAAGAAGGTGTCGAGAGCTTAATAATTCTTATAATAACTTTATTATATGACGCGTTATTACGTGTATACACTACAATGCAATCGTCCTTCGAAATTCCCAAAAATCCTGCTTATGCGCTAAGCAGATCCCCCGGTCTTCTCCGTACCGAATCCTGGTTTATTGGGGTGTGTAAAATTGACAAAAGAGCGCTGCGTCTTGAGCAGTAAAGCGATAAATTGGAAACTATGCAGAATCGCATAATTTACTATGGTCCGTTTCGCTTTCAAAACATCTCTTTATGGGGTGTAACCTTAGAGTATATACAATCCATAGAGACCATATTATTTCGAAACTTGTAAGAATTTTGTTAAAAGAGGCGTGGTCATTCGGTGAGACTGGACAATTCGTTTCTAACACGTGTTTGTAATTTCTTGCTAAAACAGGGCTACCACAAATGAACGATTCTCTGTGAATTCTCTTACAATAAAGTAGCAATAAATGAAAATGCCTTTTATATGTGGGTACATATATTTATTTTTATTTATTTTATTACAATTTTAAATATCACCACAAAAATAATTATATAAGGAACTGCAATAATAATAATTATAATCGAAGATTATTTATATCACATCAAACATAAACATTTAGATATCTGCATTTGTACAAATATTTAGAAAATTACGTTATTTACATAATATACATTGTTTGTATATACACATAAAATACATTGATTGAAAAAACAATATGATGAAATACATTAATGGAATTAATAATAAACATAAAATTTTAATATAGTAGGGCAATGTATATTTATACCGGACGAAAATATACTACTTCATATATTAGGAGTTTCAGAATGCACATAACTAATTTTATAAATCCCATAAAAATTGGCGTTTTATATATTTTTTATGTAACGAAAAACGAATAAAGAATGAACACTATAGGTACTTACTCTATCAATAGCCAGTTCTGTTCTTGAATTATTCGTAGGAACGGCAAATTTTTTTATTCGAACTAATTTGTTTTCTTTCCTTCTGTCAAAATGTACATTCAAGAAGTGATCTGAGCAAACACAACTGTGATTTCCGGGATTCCAATTAATCCTTCCCACAGCATGGATCCATTCACTTTTTCTTACTTCATTTTTTGGGAACCTACAAAAAATGATATCCCAATCCGAATACTTTAAATAATAAATAATAAATAATTTGTATTCTAAAATTTTAAGCACAGCCCTGTCGGTACAATATGCTTTGTCATAAAAATACCACATTGAGCTTAGTTAGATCCATACAATGTAGTGCCTTCTCTTTCTTACTCCTAAAAATTCAGAATTTTTAAAGGAGAAAAAAAGAGACGGATATATTTTAAAATGTCGGCTATCTAAGTAAATAATTTTACAGTTGAACATTCATAGACATATTTTGATTTAAGTCATCAAAAACATCTTCAAAATAGCATTCTCCGAATTATTTGTGTAATAAAATCAATCAAAAATAAACGTTCTAGGATTTTTTAAACAAAAGTAAATGTTTGCAGTTGGTTTGTTGTTGAAATTATGAAATAAAACGTATATATGTAAAATTTTCATATTTTGGATAAAATACCTGTGATAACTGATATGTTTCTTCTCGTTTCCACTCCTATTGGAACACCCCTTCATTGCACAAGAAGGCATATCAATTTTTTGTAATATTTGCACGTAAATACACAATAATTTATCGAAAATACGGATAACAAATCTGTCAGCTCTGCTGTTCTCTGCCCGAGTTTTGAAACTCGGGCAAAGAGAACCCTTACAAAGCAATTAAAGACGTACCCGACCGTGTGATCTTTTTTGTCCCTTTTTGTCTTATGTGTTACTATATTGTTAAAACTGAGTAAGCTTTATGTTACCACGCGTACGGGTTTGGTAAAATGTTTAGTTATCCCTCTATGGATTGTATATACTCTAAGGGTGTAACCATTTTTTTGGGTTAATAGTACCCACGGACCCGTCGGTACGGACGGGGACAAAGCGAGCAGTGTCCCGTTCACGACAACAAAACCCGAACAAACGCCGCGAAACATCTGCCGCTCGGATGGGAGTTTCCTGTGCCCAAGTTATTTTGAAAATTTTGGATTTACTGTGAGAAGCGAAATGATTTCTTTCTTAATATCGTTTTACGTCACAGCAATGCTGTAACGTGTCTTTGTTCCCTTGCACAATGAGGTGTTCCCTCGCGTCGGTGAATGGATGGATTCGATGGTCCACCGTTCTGCTACTAAATTATTAATGTTGCGGACTATTGTATGTTTTTCAAAGCGTATCACAGAATATCTTCGTCTTGAAGTTAAATGGTGTCTCAAAAAAGGTTATAAAAAGTAATTATACATATATTTTAACCCTGGATGCCATTTATTCTACATAATTCACCGAACGCCTTGAAAATATAGATAGGTACACAGTATAATTAAACCTAGAATAACAATATTTTACATATTTTTATAGTTTACTATAATTTTTATATAAAATGTTTTGGCTACAAATATTTTATTTACGAAAGAAAACAAATTTAAGTTACTTTTTGAGGATGAAAGATAAATCTCAAGTGTCCGTGAAATTATTTGATATTATGTACAATCAAAATTAACTAAAATGCCGCAATTGTAATTTTTTAAAATTGCGTGATTTTCTAAGACAGTTTGCTACTTTCGTATTATAGGTACGTCATCTACAATCATATTTCATGCAGGGTTTAGAAACCCAAATTAACATTAATACAGTAGCCGACAAACATCTTGAAATTCTACGGCGTAGTGGGGGGAAGTTTGCGCATCTACCTTTCCATCAGCGAGACCCAAATTTCGTCTTCTGCGCATTCCCCCACCACGCCAAATAATTTCAAGAAGTTTGCCGGCATCTGTATATGTTAGATAAAGCTTACTTAATTTATTTGACACCTTATTTTCGCAAATATTTTCTCAGTGAAATTAACATTCTTCTGTCTTGATGTACCAACTAATACCCCTTTCCTTTCGCACTCTCACCTCATCGTGGACGTTCATTGCGCGCTTCTTTTAGGCCGGCGCCACACTACGCGTCTCTTCGGTAGCGGTACATTTCTTTCCACAGAATATGCGTTTATCAAAAAACACTACGCGGATGATCGGTCGATCCATTTGCTTTGCCGATTTGACGCGACGGAAAAGACATGGCGGAAGACCGCGTAGTCTGGCACCGGCCTTAAAGATGTTGTCTTAAAAAATGTTTTTATTTGATTGTCATTTATTCGCGTCGTTTAGCTGCCAAACCCTCGCGATATATATTTCTTAAACAATTTTCTCTTTATTAACACGTTTCATATGTCCAAATTACCTTAGCGAGAAATTACCCGCTATAAAGTGACGTAAATGGCATTAGATTCATATTAGAAGAAAAAGTGATAGGAAGAAAGATAAAAATAAACTGTTCATTCAATGATATCAAAATTCTTGTGGTGTATATTTAAACCTTACAAAAATTTAAAAAATCTAGCATTGCTATCATGCGTACACTTTTTTATACTTTGTCTCTTACTTTTTATCTATTACTAAATATTTCGTTATTATTTCATATATCTACATTTTTTACAGTCCATATATTTTATTTTCTTCAATTAAATATTTCATTTTGTACTTCTAACACATCAAATTTAGACAGAATTATGTAACTACATTACTTTGTTTAAATTACACTGTAAATGAACTCCCTTTAAATACGAGCAGTTCTGTTTTCTTAGAAAGGTAGGACGTAAAAGATTCATTGTTACAACTATAATATGTTTCAATTATTCAAATATCATACTTTAATGAACTACCTAATATATCTAATAAAAAATATCTCTATAGTAAATTAATAAATAACATCTCTATAAGAAATTAAAGTACATTTATTTTATTATATATGATTTTTTCAGCCTTGTCCTGGCTACTTTATTAGACTTTTGTCTGTTATTTCTAACCTTTCTAACAATTGTCTATTTTAAATAATGTGGGAGCCCTTTATTCACATCATTTACATGAAATATCAAAAGTCACACTTCCATAATCAAGGCATGAAAACAAAACATTCAAAGCCCGGTCTACAATAGAAGGGAAATATTAATTATAAATAAATTAATAATTATAATTCCAAAGGCATTGTTTTTTTAGTCAACAAAGACTTACCAGTTACTCTATTGTTTCAGGTAATGTTATTCTCAATGATAGTTTTGTAAAGTAAATGTATTCTTCTTGCAAATAGTACACCCCGCGGTGTTCTTTGAGGAATATAACAATGCAGCGTGTTGTGCTAGTCGCACGGCTAGTTGGCAAAACATTGAAATTAGCCGAATATTGTATAGAGGCCCACGCGGTTCGTGTAGGACTATTGGGTTACCTCCTTAGGGACATTTTGTAGGTTGTACTTTGAGGTTGGGACTTTTCTGAGAATTGAAGGATAATCCATTAGTGACGTTATTCGTGCGATAAACTATTCAAATTAGGGGTACCTTACCTCCGAGGGGATATCTAAAAATAAACTAATTGATTTTTTTTTCTATTTATTTTCTTTACATTTTATAATATCTAGAACCACAAAACGTCTTGACAGACGTTTGTCTGTAGATTCATTTTTTTTTTTACAATTGAAAGTTACACTATTACAAAATATTATTCACTTTATAAACATAAGCGATAAAAAACGAAAACAATTAAGTACAAAAAACAACATAAAAGAAATTTTCAGTACAAAGTTAAAAATTTTTAGCAAATTAAGAAAATAGCAATAAATAAAGAAAAGAGAAATATATATATCACTAAATATTCATTAACATTATCATAATAAAACACTTCACATCATTTCAATATTAATATAGTTCATATATAGCTTATGTCGTTTTCTATTAACCACTTTTTAAGGCGGCACAACCGATTCACAAACATGCATATCTGTCAAATTACATCGATAGATCATGTCCTTTCAAGCCGTGCGCGACATGTAATCTGAGCACAAATTGAATAAAAATTACACGTTCGTTACATATTTATGGTACATACGTTGCTAAACCAGTAAGGTTTTGCTAGAAAGAGATGGTCATATATTCTTCGCTTTCGTCCGCGTCAGGCATCCCCACAGAAGTACCTCACGTATCAAAATATGTACTTATTTAACTTTAGACAAATGATCTTATATTATTTGAGTCGACTTATTATTTTCCGTAAATAATTTAAGAATCATAGTAATAATTCTGAACTCCTTTTTAAATCAATGCATATCGTAATATGTCAATAACAAAACCTAGCCCCACGAACGTACTGTGTATATCAAAATGTATTATTTTATCTATCGACAAATTCCCGTACTTTATTTACGTCCAATTATTACTTACTGTATAGAATTTAAAAAACATATTAATATTCTGAAATACTTTTCATATCATAATGAATACCGTTAATATTAAACAAGAAATAAATACATGGGAGACGTGAACGCGCATGCGCACGACGCGCACAGTATGTATCTTGATACCTCAAATAATCTGGAACAATTGTTGAAATTAGGATAATACCGAAACTGACATGATGTGACAAAGTTTAAAAAGGATGAAACCGTTCGAAAATCCATATAAAACCTTAATATATGGGAGATATCAATTGCTTTTGAGCGTATTATATAATAATAATTCATATAAATGTCAAATTTGGCGTAGAAGTACGATTAATAGTGAAATAAATGGCTTAACATGTCTGACCTCTGCCGCGGCCAGACGGCATATGAAAGGCATTTTGACGTATAGGATGTCGTTTTTCATATTTTAGAATTTTTATTTTAAAATAATAATTAACGTGTTTTTAATAAAAAATGTAGCTTTTCAATAGTGAATGAAGACTCAAAGTGCGAATATAGATACAATATATCGTTTGAAATCATATTTTTATATGATTAAACAAGATTTGAAAATCATCACAATTACTGCATGTTTGAAACATTATAACGTTATAAATATAAAGTATTTCTTAATTTCCTACGTACGGATTCTAGATAATTAAGTAAACTTTATACGTATAAAAAAACATATTATGCTTACATACAAATATTTAACACACGTCTCTTTGCCGTAGAACATTACAAACGTTTTTTTTGCCGCGGCCTGTGGATTAATGCCTATATTTTCTTAAGTATTGTAAATAATATTCAGTTTATTACTTTTATGTAAGAACAAAGGTTTTATCTAAGTTATTGCTAAAAAAATGCCATCTATCATATCAATTCTGATATAAATTAATAATAAAAACCCACATTTTCGTAAAAAACGCCGAAATATGCATTTGCAGTGAATGTACCGCCTTAAGTTCTGACACTGATTTTGAGGCCTGAGGGAAAGGTACTTTGTATTTTGTTCAAGAACACTGGAACTCGATATTCAAGTATCCTCAGACCATATTTGTTTGTTATTCTTGGTATTGTTAATATTTGATTTGTAGCGCATCTTGTGCTTCTGCCATGATCTACTACCTTCTTGTAAATTTCATTTTCGTGATTTTCTTTTATCAGGAGAAATAGAACTAATATGAGATTATTTTAAGGTTCCTTAATATGATTTTTGTTCCTTTGATTCTGGTGAATATTTCGTGGACTTACTTACTTACTTACTATCACGCCGTTTCTCCGTGGGGGTAGGCAGAGAAGATAGAGCGCCACACTCTTCTATCCTGACATACAACTCTCACCTCTTCCACATTCATACATGCAAGCTCGCCGGTTGTTGAGGCTTCTAACGGGACCATCTTCCAGTATCTGGTTAATCTGGTCATGCCACGTCTTCCGCGGTCGCCCTCTCTTTCTGGTGCCATCAACACTTGCATTATATATCTTTCTTACCATTCTTTCCTCATTCATTCGCTCAACATGCCCAAACCATCTGAGCGACCCTTTTTCAATTCTAGTAAGTATGCTAAGATCAGCATTATATTCATTCCTAATATCTGCATTATTTACTCTATTATAAATTGATTTGCTACACATACGTCTGAGGGATCTCATCTCCACTGCATGCAATCTACTTTGGTTCCTCTTCTGCCAGCTCCAGGCTTCGCTTCCATACATCAGTGTTGGTACCAGAATTCCATTATGTACCGCTAGTTTTGCCACGGTAGACATATTTCTATTACAAACTATTGCATTCAAAGCACCTTTCACCCTATTCCCGCCGTCATTCTCCTCTAGATTTCTTTCTCAACATTCCCTCTTCTATCGAACATACTTCCCAAGTACACAAACTCATCTACCTGTTCCAAACATTCATTATCTACTAGAATTCCACACATTGTCTTACTTTCCTCTTTCTCGAATACCATCACTTTTGACTTGTTTACGTTCATAATATGGTCACTTTCCTTGCATACATCATACATCTTGCTTACTAGACTCAGTAAGTCCTGTTTATTTCGTGGAAGTGTGTGGAAAACTGTGAGTAGGTACACTCAGTCAACGACTACCCTAAACCTTTTATCTGAGAATATCTGAAAACGAAACGTATATTTTTTAATAAAATTTTTGATTAAAAACGACATAACGTATTTAATTCGGATATCGAAAAGTTTCCGAAAATTCATCCTGGTTATCCCAGGACCGTGCAGTAAGTAGTTATGTATGTACATTGAAACACGACTTAACGCAGATATATAAATTTGGGAAAATTAAATTAATTTCTTGTTATATTAAAATCTGTACAATACGATAAGAATTGCAATTGGAATAAATTTTGTTAAAAGCATTATATTTAAAAAAAAATTGAAATAAAAGTCATAATATCATGTAATAATTATCATATTATTCAGATTTTAATATTTAATAATTTCAGATGAGTATTCAATTTCTGTTATTTTCCCAAATATATGTTTCCGTAAAAGTCATGTTTCGATGTTCTTAATGTCTGGTTATTCATTACATTAAATTACTGTTAAATGTTTTTATAACACTGCAAAAATATAAAAAAAACATATTGATTGGTAGGATGGCCATTGTTGAGGATGGTCCTATTAAATGCCTCAACAACCGTAGAGCTCGTATGAGATGATATATGAATGTAGTCGAAGCAAAAGTGGTGTGCAGAACAGAAGAATATGGCGTTCTATGCTCTTTGCCTATCCATGCGGGGAAACGGCGTAATGGTTAGTTAGTTACTTTAAATTGGTATGCTAGTGCAACGGGTTCGTCAGTGGCCGACTGTACAGTGCCATGGATAAAAAATCGACCTTTACGTGTATACTCGTAAGTACCTCGTGACAATTATCAGAATCATTAATTAGCTTGCAATCGTGGTGAAGCTTTCTTTTACCCGCACGCAAGCGCAGATAACATTAAGTTAAACAGCAACTCTATAGAATAGTGATAATTAGCTAGTTTTATCTATAATGTAAATGAGATTCAGGGCGTCTTATCCACGAACCCGTTTTTTTTTTGGCTCTAAAAATATAATGCTTTTGTAGGTACATTGATATTTTAATTTAAAAAAATGTAACAAATAAACGAATTAAACTCCAAAAGTTGTGAATGCTTCTGCTGAATCAAGTAGTGAAGACATGTGAGAAATTTGAGTTAGAACTTAATACAAACAAAACAAAATACATGCTTATGAGCAAAAATACAGTTAGACTTTGATAACAGTTGACTTGAATGACAACCTTTATATAGCTGGAACGAAACTACAGAAGGTACTATTGTATACTTGTGCTGAAACTTAAATGAAAGATGGAATCCTTCGGTTGAAATCAAATGCCGCATAAAGCAAGCTCGTGCAACGTTTATCCGCATGAAAAAGTTGTTCTGCAGTCGTGATCTCAAACTAGGATTACGAATTTGAACGGTCAGATGCTACGTATTTCAGTATTATTCTATGGAATGGAAGCATGGACGCTTACCGAAGAACTGATAAGGCGACTTGAGGCATTCGAGATGTGGATCTACAGAAGAATTCTCAAAATAAGCTGGATGGACAGAGTTACGAATAAAGATGTTATGGCTCGGATGAGTAAAGAAAAAGAAGTTATTAAAACAATAAAAATCCGAAAACTTCAATATCTAGGACACGTGATGAGACATCCAGAGAAATACGAGATCTTGCATCTCATAATGCAGGGAAAGGTTGTCAAAGTCGGGGCCCTGGAAGAAGGAGGACTTTATGGCTAAAAACTTGAGACAGTGGTTTGGCCATTCTACTGTGGAGCTGTTCCGGGCCGCAGTAAACAAAGTCATAGCGTAGCCATCACGATAGCCAACGTCCGGTAAACGGACAGGGCACGAGAAGAAGAAGAAAAGGTTGTGAACAGTGAATGGAACATATGTCAATATGAATGAACACGTCTATATCCCTTTCTCTGTTCAATCATACACAGTAAAATGTGTCAACAGTAATCCCAGATGAGACGTGTAAATTCTAATGTACACGACATTACATAATTCGCCTGAAATAAGCTTCATCCTCTTCATTAAGTCGCCATTGTCAGTCGCTTAGTGAATAAATGCTAAAAAAATATAACCATAAAAAAGTACCCCGGGATTGGAAACACTTTGTTGCCATTCAAGCTTTGTATGGGGTGCCACAGTTTTGTGTAAAATATATCTGTGATCCTATTGTCCCGGGTAATAGTGTAAATAGCATTTTTTGTAAGCCACCCAGTTATTTACTATGTCTCTATTGTCAAATATCCCCACAATTTTAGCTCAACGCCTAAAGTCAGTCGTGTTAAATTAATATTTTGCCCCTCGTACAAGTTTTTATCAACCTTTGAGAATTTTATTTTTATGATGAATATTATCATAACGAAATAATAGTCATACGACTTAAATATACATTTATATAAATTTCTACCACACTAAATCCTCGGAGGGATAGAGAAAAACGATAGAAATGCAAATTACGTAACGGTAATTTGACCGAAATCTATTATTTTAACATTAACCTTACCAAACTAAAAATACTAGTTAAATGAATTATATTTAGCTCAGTATCATCACCATATCGATTCTAGCCAATCATCTACCTACATGTACATCTCATGGCTTTCCATCCCTTAACCCACATAATTTATTATGTCTTACAAATTATTAATAAAAATAGAAGCAATGGCGATAACTTTTTCATTTTATGGAGCCGTGATCAAGTTCTGACTAAATACGAACGAATAATGCTTTTTCTATACACTCGGATCTATTATCATTGATTTGGGTTATCATAACCTTAGTTTATTTACCGGTTTTATATAACATTGTACACTTCTTCAATTTTAATGTAATGAATATTATTATCTAAAATAAGTGAAAATATTAGGTATTTTCATAGATGGTTAAAATCAGTTTAATTTACACACATATAACTACTAATTTCACGGTATTTCAGTAGATATAATGATAAAAACTTTCCCTGTAAATACATTATGTATGTATTTACAAGGTGTAGAAAGATCCCGGGTGACAATGGCCTAAAAATTAGCAGGAAAAAGACTGAATATCCGTATTTGCCATTTGAAGGCACAAAAGCAGTAACTTCTTCGATGGAACTGCGTGGGCAAACATTAGCCAAGTGTGAATCATATCAGTATCTGGGCTCCCTCATTCCCATAGACGGAGGATGTGCAGCGGATGTCGACCATAGAATAGGTGAAGGATATACCAGACTATTGTTAGATCCGCGATAATGTATGGCTCCCAATGCTGGACTATGTACAACTCCTACTCTAGGCAACTCGAAATAGCAGAAAGACGAATGCTTAGATGTTCGGCAGGAGTAACACTAAAATACAGGATTAAAAGTTCACGCATTCGTGATAGCCTAGGTGTCACGGACATAAACAATAAGCTGGAGAAATGACAGTTGAGATGGTATGGGCACATAAGACGGAGACCACCAGACCACACAGGCAATTTCTATAGAGTTTCATTGACAGTCATCCAGAGGAAGACCAAAGAACTCCTGGATGGCTCAATGCTCCAATATATTACAGAGAAACGGCCTGGATGAAAGCGATACCCAGGACCAAAGAAGATACAGTCCGAAAACGAGAAGAGCCGACTCCAAAAGACTACGCAGGCAAAGAGTTGGGACAGTGCAAGGAAGAAGAAGACATTATGTATATAAATACGTCCCGTCTTATAATGATCCACCGATTGTAATGATTCCGTTATGCTGAGAATAGGTGAGACATGTATTTCTTATAATTTCTAATCCACGAGGGTTTTATGATCTTACTACATCCTTCTACTTCAACCCCAAGGTTTCGTGGCCCACGAGGACTTTTGCCTGATGCATAGGAAAGTGCTGGCACATATGCGTCTCTGTCCGGCGGCGGAGTCTGGAACAGACTCCGGATCTCTTTTCGCGCAGTCGCTTCATATTATTCTGGGTCTGCCAAGAGAGCTTATTGCATTAAGAAAAGCCTTAAAGAAATCCATTTTAATATAATATTTTATGCATATGTTATTAAAAATATACCGAAGCTATTCATCCGAGAATTATAATAAATCAAGATTATGTTACCACATTTGTTTATATATTTATTGAACCATATCACTACACTTTAATTTTTAATTTTTGAGCAGTAAGGTACGAGCATTAAAAAAATATATTTATTAATAATTATTGTTGTT
>JADDOH010020117.1:0-18318 GCA_016648135.1 Agrypnia vestita | reverse complement strand
TACAGCTTTCTTAAATCTGGCCAGACGATTACGGTAGATGTCTATTGTCAGCAACTGCAAACCATGATAGAAAAGCCAGCTGCTAAACAACCGAGGCTGGTTAATCGCTCTAGGCCACTGCTGCTTCATGATAACGCTAGACCACACATTGCACAACAGACGGCTACCAAATTAGAGGAGCTTCAATTGGAATGTCTAAGACATCCACCGTACTCTCCGGACCTTGCCCTTGCATTTTTTTCGAAATTTGGATAACTTCTTGCAAAAGAAAAAATTCAACTCCGATGGGGCAGTCCAAACCGCCTTCAAAGATTTTATTGATTCCCGTCCGAATGGTTTTTTTAGTAAAGGGATCGATGAACTACCTATGAGATGGCAAAAGTGCATAGATAGCAATGGTAAATACTTTGATTAAATAAATATATTATAATAAAAAAAAATCGGCTTTATGTTCCTCCCATACTAAACGCCAATTTCATATATAAGGACCTAATATAAGGTCAGAGTTCTGGGCTCACCATACAATTTATATTGCCTTCTTTACGTTTCACATACATACGTAAACCATATTTGTTATCCAGTTGATTTTTATTAACTAAGTGACATAATACTATATTATTTGTAGGTGAAATTTCTATAATAACAAAGGATTACACTGTTACATTATTGTTAGGATTACATTACATTAAAGGCCATTAAATAAATCAATGGTCAATTGAGTTTTTTGATGGCCCGCCGCTTCTGTCTATCACCCTTTCGATGAACAGTTTCTTGTCGGTTGATGTATAGTATTCTTGAATTGGATAGTTATTTTTTATCGATGATTTTTTCTGTAAGCACAATTTGGTGTCAATAATACTGCATTGCATTTTTAATCCCTTTCTTTTAACTCGTAGCGTTTGCTTGTCTGCCGAAAAAACTTTGGAACGATTTTTAACCATTTTCCCGTGATCCAATCGAGCTGAAACTTTACAAGCATTCACCTCGTGGCGACCATAAAAATGATCTAAAAATTTTTCACGTAAAAAAAATGTAAATATAGTATAATTTTGAATTTTTTTAAATTTTAACGGTTTTTTCAAATTGGAAACCATACAAATGAGAAAGGAGCCCAACGCGTGGAGAAGGCGCGAAACCTGTTTCAACTAGTCTGACTCGAGCCACGGGTCCGATCAGACGGTTTCGCCGACACCGTGCCCCCCTATACGAATTATTACGTTTTCAATATTCTATAAGTTTTACGGATAATAATATACATGGTGTAGATTTTCCACATGATCTTAAAGCAAGAGGAATATGCTGATAGAATATCAAATTGGAAACATTACAAATAAGAAAGGGAGTATAATAAAAACTTGTTTTTTATGGGTTAGTTTTTTATTGAATTCTTTTATTTCGGATGAATTAGTGCGAATAGTTTCTATCTCTCGATTCCCGATATTGCTGTCACGTAACTAAATCTTAATATTTGATAATGAAGCATTTTCTCAACACCATTTATGTCCATTTTTTTTTCCTTTAAAAATGTGAAATTTATTTCTTTCCCGAGAGCTGCTTTTATTTTACAAAAGATAAATGGTTTAAAAATAGTCAATTTATTATAGAAGTAGCCAGAAGTAACCAGTTACCATACAGATAAAGAAAGCAAACACGTCATGAGATGAGATAGACAGACCGCAGATAAAAACAGATCGTATGTAAACACGCGACTTTAAATATTCGTTGTTGGTAATGTCATCTCCAAACATAGTCCAATGTCATCTTACAATGTCAAAGATCTTCTATTTGACAACGCAAATTTGATATTTTTTATTGTCACTGGTAGATAAGATAGAATCTAAATCTGTATATCATCTTTAGTAGGAATTTTCCCCTGAAATGCCTTTCGCCTACTTGGAAAACGTGTATGTTTGAGGTTCTGCGGTTTTACTTTACTCGTAGCTCCCACATTAAACTAGTTATGTGTATAAGATAAAGTCTTCTATGTTACCGCTAAATTTGGAAAGGGAACACGCTTTTTAATGTTGCCTGTTTTGACAAAAATTTATATTGTATGACTCCTCATTTCCTCCTTTGTCTTAATATTGACATTCTTAGCCTAAATCAGATGAGACATGGCTCTTAATTCACCTTCATAAATCTCTGTCATTGGTGGTCCTCACAGTTGATAATAGGATCTCTCTCCAACAAGATGCAATGTACCCATTTTCTATTGCGGAACTCTTTGGTGTCCTAGAATTGGGCTTGAACCAATGACCACCAGATCACTAGGTGAGCTTCATGACCACTACACCAACAAGCTACTCAAAATGTCTACAATCTTTGGTTCACTACTATTAACAGAGCTTGCGTGGTTGGATTCTTTGCAAGATTGAGTCATTCATGCATTGTATCATCTACGGGATATGTAACATCCTTATATAGACGTAAATTTCTAAGACATTTATTTTACATCTGTGGCTATCGCGCATTTTCCAAGTTTCTGCTGCCTCCTGAAGATTTAAAAAACAAGACTGTGACACAACATAATTTTAATTGCTTGCTTGATGTCCCTGTCTTTATATATTCTCATAAGTCGACTCAAAACAGCTTTAGTTTGAGATGTCCCTAAATTTATTCACTGTCGGCAATATTTTTGTGATCAGAGCAACCAATAAATGGGCCTTTTGAACTACTTCATATTACGAGCAGCAACTCTCTTTTTGATGTATCCATCCATTGTTAAATTCTAATATAGCTCATCCTCTATGTTGATGACAGTGACATTCTTTGTAAAAACACCATATTTACAGGTTGTTAACGAATATAGGACACGATGTTGATTGAATTTTTCTAATCTTGTAAACAAATTAACAATTCTGTTTCATAGACTCATCCAAATCAATTCATAATTCGATTGTTCGTCGACGCCAATGTCTAGTTTATAAATATTCACTTATCGTCTGTTAAGAACTCAGTTCATCTTTCTGTCGTCTAGTCTAAATCATTCATAAAAAATTGACCAAGAAATAATATTTATTACCTAATATATTTCTATCCATAAGTCTAGGTATATACATTAATCGTTATGTTAAAATTCTAATAATAAAGAAAAAAATAGGTGAAACCACAACTCTATGATGCGATAACCGAAGTAAAAATAATGTTGTTTACCTACTTAGAATTAACCGCAAAATAATAGTTGTACGTGATATATATATTTTTGTGGATTTATAGAATTCTTGATGATTAATTCTAAGCGTTACACGTGTAAACAATTTTAACATCAACAGAAACGACCAATTTACTAATCTTCTGGAGCCATTTTCTACAATAATATTTTTTATTGCCAAATCCTTGGATCTCCATCGTTTATTGATTAGTTTTGGTATGGATTACTGCAAAAATACCACTCTCTTTCGTTTATAATTTTTGCACCATATTTTACGTGGTTATTCTATATATAGTGAAGCTGATCTGCATTACCTGATCTGTTTCTGATGAATGTTAGCAAGTCGAAAGAAATGGTGTCCGAGAGAGACGAAAGAGTGACAAAGTGTGATGCAATTATAAGCAATTAAGAGCTTTTAAACATTATCTTTTTTATTTATAATATTAATTATTTAGTTATGTTTTCGCGTTAGTTTTTCGCACGCATAATCGCCACAATCTTCAGGTTTTAAAAAAGTAGGTGTCATTAACTACCTACCGGGTAAAAATGGGTTCAAATATTTTGATAAAAGTCGTTGTTACTATTTCACTGGTGTCGGCTATATATAAGTAAATATTCTTTAGGAACCGGCATGTAAAATTACCGGCATTTTGACAGGTTACAGCAAGTTTGATATAAATGAGATAGGCACAGCATTAAGCTACAGATACACATGCTTATTTAGTGGCACGTGAGCATGCGCAGTATCGACCTTCTCTAGGCCTTGCTTATTAGTGGCATGTGTGTACGCATATTGCTAGTAACGAGCATGCCACTTAGCCATACAACCGCCGGTTGATTTATGAGCATGCCACTAAGTGGTAGTAAGCATGTGTATCTGTACCTTATATCTTAGTAGCAATTACGTTTGAACACTAATAATATTTAAAAAATACGGGAATTGCTGTCTCATTTGCATTCTACGTTGATGATTTGATTCGTATTCTTGGTGTGGCTATAACAACATTTACGGCATTTATTTAGAATCAAACCTAAAAATATTTCGTTTACAGGTTATTATACAATATGAAGAACTGCGAAAAATCGCTACATCTACCAGGTCGTCTCTATACTGCGAAAAATACTCACGAGATAGTATAGGCCAGCTCCAGCCCGAACCAGAGCACGCTGGGCTTGATTATATTCATTTCGGTTTAAAATTCCCGTTCACATTTCCTTTTAGCTTCTCGCTCTAATAAAATGGATTAATACCCATGTCCCTCCGTCCCAGAAAACAGCAATATTTTATTTCCAGGGGCATTACGCGCGTGTGGGGGCACGTGACGGGAATAAAGATGCGCCATCAACACATTTTCACATTTCGGCGGGAATAAATATGGCGGCCGCCCGCCGGGCAAGCGGCGCACTGCCTTACCGACACCACTCGCTGGGCAGAGCCCGGGTCGCTCGGAGAGATCGCCAAAATGGGGTTTAAAATTATTGTAATTCACTCGTTCCGACTGTGAAAAGATATTATCAGGACCTTGAACTGAATATGACCTTACTTATTATTATAAATTGAATATTTACTAGAAAATATTCACCGTAGTAAAGAAAATAGCATAAATTACTCATTATGCGATTAGTTTTTAAAGGAAAAGACAAATAGTTTTTTACAATTTTTATTAATCAATTAGAAAAGACATATACACATATATATATGTGTATATGTGTATATGCCGGAAATGGCGCGTTATCCAATTTTATAACCGGTAGCAGTTAAAATATTTGAATGTAATTAAACTAATTAACTTTGTTTACACCACTAAAATTTATTTGGTAAAACCAACCGGTTTCGGAAACGACATTCCTTCGTCAGGTTATACTTAATACTATTAGTTTTAAATGTAGTATTACTAATAGTATTAAGTATACCCTGACGAAGGAACGTCGTTTCCGAAACCGGTTGGTTTTACCAAATAAATTTTAGTGGTGTAAACAAAGTTAATTAGTTTAATTATATTCATAATGAATAACCACGAAGTTATAGCAAAATACAACTGTAAAAATATTTTTTCGTTAATCTGATTTTTCTGTACGTCTTTTATAGATGATTAATAAAAAATTGTTTAATAATTCACAGAACTTTGTTCTGAAATTGCAACTTCACAATAATAACGTGTTTTCTTTAATATTTTACAATTTGGCTACTATAAATAAATTGAGATGGTTGGAAGGTCCACAAAATTTTAAATATTAGGTTGATGTTGAATTATAAGGTTGTTTAAATATTAGGTTGAGGTTAGGTTAGGTAGATATTTCTTTGAGAATATTATCGCTCCATCTTATTTCGGTTATCGGAGGTGTTCGCTGTATCACTTAACAATGAATAAAGAGGCTGGCAGGTGGCAAAGAGGAGAGGAGAGATCGAGTGCTTGGTACAGACAGATCCTAGGACTGTGTCCCAATAAAATCTTATTTCGGCTTTTCTAAGCTTCTTCGCCTTAATGTTCTTGAATTCAGCAGGGTCTTCGGTGCTTTCTGTTTAGTGATTCAGTGTGAAATATGATCGACATCAATTACTGCTTCCCATTTGCTTGGAAGATGGTCAGTTTTTTTGTGAGCGTTGTGTCCGAGAATAACTGTCCTTTACAATTGTATGTTCTCAGGTGACTGAAGAACCAAATTCTGATTTCTGTTACCTATTACCTAATACGGCCTTAAACCATTAGTACCTACCCTCCTGTTTCAGATATTAATTTATCCTTATTTCTGTCCGATAAATATTTTATTTCGCTTTTTTCCAAAATTTGTAGTATACCTATGTTATTTTTTACTATCACATATTTGACTAATGGATGTAAATGAGTTTGAACTAAATATTATACGAGTACGCCGCTAGGCTTATGTTCATAGAATATAATTATTTTAAATCCGTTATGATTATAACGAGAATATCAAGTGAAGCGACCACAGTTGGTAGTAGATAAGCCGACAAGATATGCTATCGTTTACACGAGCGACGTACACGAAATACAACGTACCCCGATTCTGGCACACTTTGACGACAACGTACTCGGGGCCCGAGTTGAGATACCTCGGGTGGTACACAACATGTCACTTGCAAGACGAGCTGTGTCACTGCATTGTCATCAGAGCTGGCTTCTAAGTGACACGACGACATGTCGTGGACGCAGTGGCGGGAGGAGTGAACACGTGGAGCGAAAGATTGCGAGTAACTAAGTTACGAGTATGCCATTCATTTTTGTTCAAACAGACCTTTTTAGGATATATTATAGATGTCTCATGAAGATGAAATTATATTTTTATGGGAAAGTAGGTGTGAAAGTCTTTTGGTATTCATAGGGCTTACGACCTATCGTACGGCTGGCTTAAGTGATCAATTTGCACAATGTAACGTTCACCATTTCCACCCATGAAAGAATACTACATCAATCAATTTTTTTGAAGTTGTATATATATACATTTAAATTTTACAAGCCGTTTTATATGGTGTTGTAATTATCATTAGCGCGACCGGCATCCAAAGATTTTTCATTCAGAAATCTCTTTTCGATTGGAATTTTTTTAAAGCAATAAATATCCTTTATATGTGTGATGAGATTCTTACGAATTATTAGCATTACACAAGAATACGCCTGAAATATCTTCTTTTTTTTTAAATTCAGAATATTTTGAGTTTGTCCAAGTTTTTCAGAACATAGTATTGGATTATGTCTCAGGGACACAATTAATCAAGATGTATTATAGATATCTAAAACATATCTTATATATAATATATCTTGATTAATGATGTCCCTGGGGCAAAATCTAGTACGGTGTTCTGAAAAATTTGGACAAACTTAAAATATTCTGAAATCTCATTTTAATACTGCCAATGTTGTAATATTGTAGACGATATGTGAATGCATTCATCGAGGATTACTAATTTATAATGTACTGAATTCGAGATTTTATAGGAAACTAGCTGTTTATACCCGGCATCGCTCGGGTCAAGGATTTAGTTAAAAATAAGTTCGTGAGGAGAAAAAAAGGTTCCATTGTTTTGCAAAGTATCTATTAAAAACAGTGTGTAAACTTAATCTAGGCTGGTAAGGATGGGATGTCCAGGACGGAAATTTCGCCTACGTTACCTGCTGGGTCCTAAATAAATCTTGAGCCCGATCAATCGAACGGTACAGATTTGCATTGATAATATATCAGGGAGAGGGGTAGTGGTAAAGGGGGAAGGGGGGAAAAAGGGGTCGCCTCTTAACCGCCGAGTCCTAAAGAATAAGTTGGCCAATTTTGAGACTGATCTGACAAACGGTACAGATATTGTCATCGAAGAAATTCCGCACATTAGAGAAATCCCTGGAAATAAATTTAAATCCGTGATGGTTCTCTGGCTTCTAAGTAAACAAAGGGAAGATTTAGAAAATTACGTGAAATTGCAATAATTGATATTGATGAATAAATTGATAGGTAGTAATCGATAAAAAAATCACCTCGTAACTGAACTATGTAAATAAATTATATTTTTAAATTGTTGTATTATTATGTTTTTATTTATATAATAACAAAGGAATACAAGTAGATAAATTAGAAATTTCATAAATTATAAAAAGTGTCATTAAATTGTGAATACCAAATCAATATATATATATATGTATATACTAATATATCTTATAGATATATCTATCTCTCCTCTCTCTCCTTCTGTCTCCTCTCTCCTCTCTCCGGTCTCTCTTCTCTCCTTGTCTCTCTCTCTCTAAATCCTCTCTCTCTCATCTCTTTCTCTCTATATCTCTCTCTCTCTCTCGTCTCTCTCTCTCTCTCTCTCCTCTCCTCCATCCTGTATCTTCTCCATATATATATATAAGTTTTCTCCACAGCCAGCCACAACCATCCACCGGTAGTTATGGTGGTGGATAGCCCTTGGTGTCACATCTAAAATATGCGTGTTTCGTGGGGGTGGCTGTGCGTGGGTGGGAGTGTGTGACCAAAATATGCTTTCTTACACATAGTTTTGTTAAGGGAAGGCCGCAAATGCTTCAGATTGTTTCAAAATAGACGCGCCGACTATGTCGGTGAGTCTAGAAGGTTCCGGAAAAACCTGCTCTAGAAAGTTCTGGAAGGAGAAGGTTCTAGAAAATTCCTGAAAGTTCCATAAGGTTCTAAACTAAGTGGCGGAATGTGTCGGTATGTCTAGAAGGTTCCTGTGCATTCAAAAAATTTCTTGAAAGTTCTGGAAGGAGAATGTTCTAGAAGGTTTGCGAAAGTTCTATGACGATCCAAACAGTGTACTAAAAATCTACGCGTGCGAAGCCGCGCGGGCACAGTTAGTTCTTCTATAATTCGAATTTTAATTAATAGTATGCATTGTATCCTGATGAAGGGACCGTTGACCCCGAAACACGTTGATAATTCAATTAGTAATTATTTTATACAAAGTGTTCTATTATTATTAATAAGTACTTTTTTAATGAATTTCTGAAAAGGAGAGGTAATATTTTATCAGACCTTTGTTCCGCAAGATCCGCCCTCTTACTAACGCGTAATGACGTCACCGCGACATCCCGCTAGCCGCATTTAAAATTCCTTTACATAATATTGTGATTTGTATTTTTCGGGGACGCCTCGTTTATCATCCGGTTGTCGTCTGGTCAGCGCAATAGTATTATAACGAGATGTTAAGTGCGCGCGAGTACCTGCAGTCATAGCGAGGTTCTCATGCGCAGCGCTAGCTTCCTGAGCCACCTAGCGGTACCGGGAGGAAGCGTTGACCCTGCCCACCGCGCGCTGTGACCACCGCTTAGCAAACAATTATTTTTTAATTAAGACATGTCGTTGAAGTCTCACAGAGACGAAGCTATTTATATGAGAAACGTGTATGGGAGTCTTTTATACGATGGCCCAGGGCTTAAGTGACCACTCTATACTATGCAGCGTTCACCAATTCCATCGTAAGAACGTTGTATATATTATGCTCCAAATTGAAACCTTCCGTATATTTGAAGGGACCATGCTAGAGACATCTGTAGTCCTTCTCATTTAATAGTATACGTAGATTTCGCAGCTGGTAATGATAACTCTGTATTTTTATTGTGGATTATTAAGCAATATTATTTTTAATGTATATAAGGTATTCTTCCGAATTATTTAATATATACACTAGAATACGACTGAAAATCAATATTTTGAATATTTAACTCCTTTTTATAGACCAGTTCATATTTTTAACAATATTTTTATATGTATGTTCTGAGAACAGAATGATTGAATGAAATTTTGTGCAGTGCGGGAATATTATTCAATTAAAATAGATTACAGAAGTCTCACAGAGACGAAGCTATTTACATGAGAGACGTGTGTGAAAGTCTTTTATACGATGGCCCAGGGCATACAACCAGTATGAACTGGCTTAAGTGAACACTATTGTTTTAATGTTTCTTAAATTAATTGGTAAACACATCCATTTTTTATTCTTCCTTTTAATTTTAAAAAAAAATACATTTTTCCTCCAAAAAATAGATCTTAAACGGAATACATGTCACAAACTATCCTTACTATTTTAAAATTAATATAAACGCTTGTGCTACGAAAATTGGACTAACTTAAGCACAAGAATAACAAGGGTCTTAACTACAAGACCAAAAAGCTACTCGGACTTAATTAAGATATTAATCGATATTATTTGATAATCTCATTGTGGATAGAAGAATGTAGCTTTCTATTCTTTCTGCTTACTCACGTGTGATGATTAATTTGTAAGATAATTAGTCGAAATGTAAATTTTGATATATAAATGATTTTTGAGTTCCACTAGATGTAGATACGAGACACATTTTTCTCTAAGCCTGGCGTTATTTTATCTAACATAAATACTTTTAAGGTTTATGTTAGATAAAATAAGCTCAGCCATCACGCTTTATCTAGAACATATCACAGGTATTCATTTTCTTCTGACAGAATATCCCCAGGTAATAAGAAAGCACTCTAAACTATGGTATCAGGATATTTTACGTTGTACTATTTGAGCAAAAGAAACTCGATAATTCTTCGAAAGATTTCAAAATTTTTATCTCGAAAATATTACATAGCCCAGCGGTATGGGGAAGCTGGGGGAGTAAATGTACTGGACCCTTAGGTCATGTAAAATAATAATACTTAGAATCTGTTGCTTTTTTTAATTAAGTAATAAATATCTATTTTTTAGAAAAAAAAACTACATTTGATCAGCCTAGATTTATTGATATCCTACATGACAAGACACGTAATTAAAATAAAATATTAACTGAGGAAATAATTTTGAAAAACATTGTTTTATTTCTTATATACTATATTTTTAATTTGTCTCGTGTATTATTGGTTAATAAACTCATTAGTAGTGGGGGGTGGGAGACCACCAAATTAGTCTACATATTTATATAGCATAAACTGCTTTTTAATGTATATATTTATTTAATTTCGTATAGCAAAGATAATGCAAATTAAGAAGCAATTTTTTAAATAGATTCATGTAATTGATTAAATAAAATAAAATAAAATAATACAAATCAAATCGAAAGCTCAAGTAGTAAAAAGTGAAGTTAAGTATAATCCTTATAATTTTACAGTTAGTACAAACTAAAAATAATAACACAAAACATTAAATAAAGAAAAGAGATAAATATTGTAATGAGATGCTAACAAGAATTTAGACACTGTCCGAATTCCTTATAACATGTCCATAACACTATTCAAAGATCGAGAACGGCCTATAACAATCTAGGGTGATCTAAAACCCATGGAAAATTTAAATAAACGTCTAGAATCGCCTGGTTCAACGAGAGCCATCTCCTAAATACCAGAATAATCTAGAAAATATGAAAATACCAGAATTTTTGGGTATAATAGTTTTCATGCTCATACATCAACTGCGAAGTACGCGCAAGACGATGCCCGGTGTGACCAGTCGTGAGGGAATCGAAGCGATAAATAAAGCGAATAATCGAGCGAAGTACCCAATTGGCGAAATAAATAAATGCGATAAATACTAAGAGAGAGAACTGGAATATGCTAGTGAATGTTAAATACGTGTTACCCAGCATTAGTAAATAATTCATTAACGAGTGATAAGTTGCAAAAAAGTATAATTTAAAAAATAGCGTTAAGTTTAATTCGTTTTAAGTGACGTTGTACATTGAATAGTTAAATAACCATAAATCAATAAATCTCTAATTAATTTCCAGGGTTTTCATTCATTTCTCCCGCAGCCACAACACGTGACAATATACTACTGTCGTAGATATAATACCGGCCAAGTTATAAAGATTTAAAAATAAAATAATTCTTATGAAATTTTTGAGACGGCTGTTTTTAAATACCTTGACTATCTTTTGTTTCTAAAAGGAAATGGTGAACTACGTGTCACACATATGGTTATAGAGAAAATTTAAAATAATATTTTAATTTTGACCAATCACGAGACGTGTATATAATTATACAATCAAGGTTTGTAGCGTATTTGCTTGTTTTATTTTACAAATGACTTATTTAAATATTAATAAATAATTACTCTAATTAATTATAATAAAATAGCCATTCGGAATGTATATACATTGTCTTGCGCATTTGGAAGAGAATATAATATGTTGTATCATATCAAACTTAGTTAGTCAATAAATTAAGATTTTAGCTCAGCCAACAAAACTAGACTTGGATGGTGAATTTGAAATTTAATCCTTATTTATTTGTTTATTGTTAATGCTACTAGAAGATGGCAGGAAAACAGTGCTTTTTAAAAAGCTATTAATTAATACACATATATTTTTCTAAGTATTTCGCAGATTAAATTTAAAGAGATTAAAATTAACATTTTTTAAGTAAGTAATTTTATAGATATTATTGTAAGCGGCTAATATATATATGGAGCAGATATTACTCAAACACTCTAATCTTTTACTTTGTAAGCGGCTAATATATGTATGGAGCAGATATTACTCGAACACTCTAATCTTTTACTTTGTAAAACATCTTCACGCATTATAAGCTTCAATTCGAATAAATAAAAAATAAAAAAGAGTAGGTAAATGTAAAAAATACGATAGCATAAAATTTAATGACATTCTTTAAATGACACAAATTTTAAATAATATATATAATATTTCAACACGTTTCATAATATGTAAACTTATTAAAAACAATCTGTACATATTTAATATTTTTTACTTTTTCATACGACTTCGTTATTTTTTTAAACTGGCAATATGCGCATCAATCTCAAGTCACACACGCGTGTATCTTACCTTACTATAAAATATGCTTTCACCGATACTAAGCAGTGAAACTGTTAATTCATTATGTGATATATTTTCACTGCCTGACTTGGTAAAATATTGTGTATTGTGTGATGTATATATTACATATATTCCACTATACACATCCCAATGAATATGTATAATATTCATCGCTGTAACATGTACGCCACAACCGGTTATCATTATTGGTTCCAAATATTAATTTATTAACACAGTTCCACAATACGTTAAAAAGTGGTCACAGCAAATAACGAGGCATCGGACACAAAATAGCTCAACTGTTCAACAAGCAGCTCACAATGGAAGATCTGGCCAGAGAGAATTAACTCCACATCGCCAGGAATATATTACCACTGCACCTAAAGACTCCACTGGTGTGGTCTAAAGGCCGGTATTCAAGAGTAGACTGCATTGGTTCGATATCCGGTTCCTCGATACTGTACTGTATATGATAAGAGGGCGAACCCACCGCTTATCCAGAACCGTTTTATAAGCTATAGCCCCTACATTGGGCCTGCTCATTCACCGCCTGGTTGGCATTTTTTAATGCTAAAAGGTCACCGTGCGACCCCGCTAAATACCGCGAGGCGCATAGCGGACCATACAATTCGCCCCCATATTCCCCGCAACATTTTTCGACTCCACATTTTCTAAATTTGTTCATATATTATTTTTCTATTTTCGTTTTCTTTCGTCAAAGAATAAGAAACTCGACGATCCAAGACGATATAAACATTGAACCACCGCTACTGTTCACAGAAACTACTATGGATGTCTGATGACCGAATTCCTAGAAAAATACTGAGTGTGATTCCTGAGGATAGACGTCCAGTGGGCCGCCCCAGACAACTCCAGAAACTGTGTGAGGAAGTGATGGAACTATAATGGACGGAGGCCGCAGAATTAGCGCAAGACAGGGACGAATGGAGGCGCCTTGTCGATGCAGTGGGTCCCCGACCCGAATAGAACAAGAGGAAGAAGATGAGATGTTTTGTTTTTGTAGTATATACCAATTATTTGTTTATTATTCACACAATGTTCTATTATACTATGCTATTTATTGTACTACATATAATAATGTTTATATCAAGTACTACCTATGAGGTGGTACTTTGTGTCTACAGCTAAAAAATCGTGAAAGAAAATACTATTTTACTATATGAAGATAAGGCTGGATAACTTAACAAATATATTAAACAAGGTATGTTTTTCAGTACTTATTTACTTACTTTTAGAATGATTTACCAGAGAGGTAGGCAGAGAGGATAGAATAGGTACACTCATCTGTGCTATTCTTTTTTTCATTCTTTACTCTCGCCTTTCATCTTCTTTGTACGCACAATCTTCGGTTGTTGAATCTATTAACATTGAAGCTTGATCACTTATTTATCACATATTTTCTCAACAATATTATATAATGCTTCGTAAATTCATTTATAAAAAAACCTTTCATTCTCGCTTCTGAAATGTATATTTAATTAAAGTCATAGATTACTACCTAAAATTTACTATGACCTCTACTACGATTACCAAGTGCATTAAAAATAGTTCCATAAGTACCATTAAATGTAACCTAAAAACAAATCGCACCCTAGTCTTAGGATAAGAATGTCATAAAATTTCTTTTTTTAGTAAATAATGCAGAAATATTGAAACATTTTTACTAACTACCTGGTCAAAAAATCTCTCTAAATGTACTGTAAAAAATTATAAGACATAAATTATTGTCTCATCTATGTATATAAAAATATTTTATGCGGTTTTTTACAAAATGATACGCGTTCTCTGGAGAGGGTTTGAAGCTATAGGAATCCTCAATCTGACCAGTAGAAAGAAAGTTAGGGGCCTAAGTATTTTATTTTTTATTTATATATATTTATAGCAAAGCATTGCCGAGTTCATCTGGTAATTCATAAAATGTGATATTCCGAGACAATGTTATTTTTAGTTGATTTAGTTTTGAATTTTAATAAATATTTAGTTGAAAAGTATTTATATTAATACGCATTAGCAACAGAAGACATGAAGTCATTAATTAATCCCACTTGAAGAGAAATTCTTTGGATTTCTGTTATTTTGAAAAAAAAAAACGTATTTGAGAATATGTTGTATATAATAGAATAGAACAGAATACAAAATATTTTGTATAATAAATTGCTTCAATTATTTTCAATGCTCTGTTTGAGAATTTAAATCTATTTGTGAGTTTAGGTACGTATAATAATGATATATAGATGATGAGTTAACTCAAAATTGCTTGATGAAAATATTTCAAAAAACTATTGTAAAGACAATTTTCTTTTCATATTTTACTTTCATAAATTACGGTGCTCAGTAAGAAAATATAATGGTTTATCACACACATTCTATGATTTATTTCTGAGAATTGAAACTTTGAATTCGATTACCTCCGAATCCCATTTTTTGCCATTTTGTATAAGACAAGGGGTGCGAAATAACAGTATTGCTTTAATTTTTTTATCCATGTCTTCCTTGTGCCTGACAATGTCAAACTAGTACGCATCAGATGAACAAGTTATTCTGAATGTACAGTGAGTCGGGCTATCTCTATTCTGATAGCTGTGGCCCATCAAAATAGGGTGATTCAAAAAAATATTTTTTTTACAAGAACACACTACAGGAACTTATATTAACTGCACACAGATGCCAGCACGTGCCACGACAAAACATCGCAAGCCGGAAGTGCTGCTCAGTGAACAGGTTCACGGCTAAGCTATTTGACTCCTGCCCTCTGTCGGATTGCCAATAACTAAAGTAATAGTCATAATTTCCAGGAAAACAGCCAATTAACGGGAACTGCTGGTTGCTACTTTAATGATTATCCCGGATACAGCCCGGCCCTCGAGCGGCACTACTAGGAAGATTAATTAAAGGAATAGATTACTATGAAATACAAACATTAATTAAACCTATGTGAATTATAATAAATCAGTGCGGATCTATAATAACATGGTCACTTAATATATAGTATATTACAAACATTATTAACAGATGGATTGTTTATAAATGTTTCAAAGTTGGCAGGAACCAAAGTATGATAAATTGTTACTATTTACAGCATATTAAATTTATCTAAAGACTCATTCCGAACGATATTACCTGGCAACACCGGAGCAGGAGCACGACCGGCAGCCCGGATAGCGGCCGTGCATAAACCAGCATTCCATCACCCGCTTCGATTTTGCCAAGCACGCTTTTTTTATTCTCTCGAGTATTTTTATTATTGTAAAATGTATTAGATTAGAATAATTGTTATAACAATGCGATAAACAGTGAAATAAAATTAAGTGCAAATATATTTATTACTCTTCCATATATTATACATCTCAAATTACGTACGGTCGGTGGTAAATTCTATTAGACGAGGTAGATAACCCTGGTCAAATTGGCCAATACCTACCGATCATAACCGCTCACCACAGATACATACAAGATAATTCAACATTAATATTTGTTTAATACTCACTACAACGTGCTTAAACGTAATCAAACGTAACAAATTACAAATCTATTATTTATTATACTTTAATACTTTCAACTTATCACACCAATAATAGTAAAATCTTGAATTCAATACATATTTTATTACCAAATATGAAGAAAATCGTCGTATTATGAGGCAGAACTGGAAGAATTAAATTAATATTTCTTAGTTAATGTTAAATTTTAAAAAATCTGTTAAATATGTCTGTAAAGTTATCATTGTCTCATATAGTGGTGGTCAAACCATTATTGTAACCGGTTACACAAGGCATTGTTATTTCAGAATTGTGTCTGATCTGAAAATTAATTGTTATCTAGTACCGATAGTTGCCCGTCGAATGTCGAAAAATACAGATCTAAAATAACGGATATTATGTAGTCGATTAAAATACCAAAAGTCTTATCTGTGTCGTCCAGGGAGACATATAACTATTTTTTATATATTCTTATCTTATCCTGTCTTCTTCTTCGATGAAAAAATAAATAATTAAAAGCATACAATTATGTAATTGGTATGTATTGTCGTATTGTATTATTATCAGTATTGCCATCAACACCTTCATCCCCTTATCCTAGAAGAGTGGGGGGCCTGAAGTCTTGACATTCTACCACCATTCCCAGTCTTCCACTGTTTCAGCACTTGCTGACCAATCACAAACTAATCAGTTGTTCAACTAACTTTCTTCTAGGGTGGCTAACCCATCGAAGTTGCCGAGAAGATGATACAGATCGGTATTCGTTCCTATGGCAATCGCAAAACGTATCCATGACATCTTAATTGAGATTTTTCTATATGTATAATCAAGAGTTCTATACTGATAGTCTCCCTTATCTGTGTACTTCTAACTCTATAACGTACGGAATATTTAACCCGATAACCTATTTGTTAAGGACAATTGTTATTTTTTTTGAAATTGATCCCAATTTTACAATATTAAATAATCAGGATAAGGATGATTCTTTAATAAAATCGGGTGTTAATAAATTGATTTTTTAATGAATGTGATTATTTTTATATAGGAAAAACGTACAGAAATTTTGATGTTAGAGTTAAGGAACACTTGAGGTGTTTAAGTAGCAATAATTGTTCCGAATTTGCGGATCATCTTTGGACTGTGGACCATTCTTTTGATATTAATGAGTTTACAATTTTTTACATACAAATTATATATTAGGTCCTTACATATGAAATTGGCGTTTTGCCGTACTGGCAAATTTGATCTCAAATATCTTCTCTTTGGTTAGGAATTCCAAATCCAAATTTATACAGCTATTTACTCATGTATTTGTGTTTTGAAAATTATAATTCATTTGTTTTTTCCTCAATTGTTTTTTTCTTTGCGTCACTCAGTTTACAAAATGAAAAACTTGAAATATCGCGTTATTTACGAGTACGAGTTCCACCGTGGCACCAGTGCTGCAGAAACGGCTCGAAGGATTAATGATGTGTATGGCGACGGTGCCGCAAAAGAAAACACAGTGCGTTTTTGGTTCCAACGTTTTCGTTCTGGAAATTTCGACCTGCAGAACAAGCCCCGTGGACGGCCGGAGACCAAAGTTGATAATGAAGAATTGAAGGCTATTGTGGAAGCGGATCCATCGCAAACCACATCCGAGTTAGCTGCAGGCTGCGGTGTTAGTGATAAAACTGTTTTAATCCACTTGAAGCAAATTGGTAAGGTGAAAAAGCTTGAAAGGTGGGTACCTCACGAATTGAGTGAAGCAAATCAACAAACGCGCGTTGACTGCTGCGTTGCATTACTCAACCGGCACAATAATGAAGGGATTTTAAATCGAATCATTACCTGTGATGAAAAGTGATCCTGTACGATAATCGGAAGCGCTCATCGCAATGGCTGAACCCTGCCGAACCAGCCAAACCATGCCCCAAGCGAAAATTGACTCCAAAAAAGTTACTTGTGAGCGTTTGGTGGACTAGTGCTGGTGTCGTTCACTACAGCTTTCTTAAATCTGGCCAGACGATTACGGCAGATGTCTATTGTCAGCAAACTGCAAACCATAATGGAAAAGCTAGCTGCTAAACAACCGAGGCTGGTTAATCACTCTAGGCCACTACTGCTTCATGATAACGCTAGACCACACACTGCACAACAGACGGCTACCAAATTAGAGGAGCTTCAATTGGAATGTCTAAGACATCCACCGTACCCTCCGGACCTTGCCCCAACAGATTACCATTTTTTTCGAAATTTGGATAACTTCTTGCAAAGGAAAAAATTCAACTCCGATGGGGCAGTCCAAACCGCCTTCAAAGATTTTATTGATTCCCGTCCGAATGGTTTTTTAGTAAAGGGATCGATGAACTACCTATGAGATGGCAAAAGTGCATAGATAGCAATGGTACATACTTTGATTAAATAA
>JADDOH010020115.1:0-12905 GCA_016648135.1 Agrypnia vestita | reverse complement strand
TCCTGTATGATGTAACCCTCTGAACTGCATCAGAGAAATGAGAAAAAACCTAACCTAACCTAACCTAACTAACCTAACCTAACCTAACCTAACCGTGACACGGTGTTTATTATTTCACGAGGACCAGTAGTATTCCCGAGCTAAGCGACTGCCCTGTCGTGCACTACAATACTAGCAAAATTCTAACAAAAAATAATAAACACCTTCGATATATAATATGGTCGAATGTTTATTTTTTGGTAAGATTATTAAAACCAAAACATCAAAATCACTCCCTTACAATTCAGCAGGCGAGTGCAGTGAGGACATTGCAGCTTGACTTTAAGCAGACATGTACTTTGGAAAAAATATCGAATTAAAATGTTTTCGTGATGGAATATTATGACCTGAACATATAGATCCATTAAATCAATTATTTATTTACATATTCTTATATGATTGCACTACACTCAAATACTAAATATATAATGCATATAAATGTACATGTAAAATATACATAAATGTAAAAATACATGTTACTAAAGCGTGCCGAAGACATTTGTAATTGGGATAATGGGCATAGTCTTCATTTATAATGTTTTATTATTAGAGTATCATGTACCTATTATCCTGTTAGTGTCTCTAATTAATGTAAAAAAATTACAATAGGTAATTTTGATTGGAATATTACGATATACATCTTTTCATTCGATTTTTTTTCAAAATGGTTTGCGTAAATGTCATGTTTCAGTCTTCTAACTGTACACCCCTGTCATTCAATCATTTTAGAATATAGCACATTGCGTTTAATTCTTTTTTTTTTGTTTCGAAATTATCGTGACAAAACTTTGTGGAAGTTCATTGTAATATTTTTTTTAAGAAATTTAAAATACAACGTTTTTTACTTCTCACTATAACACTTTTAATTAAAATATTTCAATTAGAACGTTTTCGACTCTTGTTGCGCCATCTTCAGTAATAAACTAACCAAATTAAGACCAATGACTATTTGCCGGGTCTGGTGTGGGGGTGGAGTGATGGGAAGGGGTATATGCAGAAAAGGAATTTTAGAAAATTTAGAAATTAATTTTAATAATAGTAATACACTCAACATTCGAACACCCCCCTCTTGCCCATATTAGCCCCGCCCCGCAAACCTACCCCTTCTAAAAACTTATAATTAAAGCATTTTAATTAAAAGTGTTGTAGTGAGAAGTAAATAACCTTGTATTTTAAATTTCTTAAAAAAATATATATACATATTGCATTTAATTCGTTTCAAAATATATTATGGATGCGTTACCTTGCAAAGAATATAATATATTTTAATTAATGATAAGATGAAACCACCTTCAGAATCTCGTATTCAGTTTTGTTTAGAATTTATTTATTTATTTATTTAACGCCCTTATGGGCTTTTACAAATATACAGAATAATTTTTTTTTAAATAACATAAGACAGTTAAAATAACAATACAGTTAAAAGTTACAATAATAATAGTTAAAAGGTAATAATAATAATAATACAGAAAAACATAAGACAGATAAAATAATAATACAGTTAAAGGTACAAATAATAATAGTTAAAGGTAAAATAGAAAAATTTATTGTCCATTTCCATTTCGTTGAGATGTAAACAATTGTATCAGCTTTGTCCTATACACAGTTATACTATCAGCAAAAATGTCAGCCGCCTCTGCATGTTCATTCCCTAATGAGTGTAATCTGGGAATTACAGAGTTTGCTAATGCATTAATTCTGACATTTCCACTATAATAGAATAATGCACTGTGTCTTGATGACCTCGATGGGGCATATAAGTCGATCAGACTAACAATCTGGGGGCAATCAATTATGCTATTTATGATCCTATACAAATTGTTATTGTTAAGAAAAATATTTAATTAATTCAAGTAAAAAAATTAAAGGGAACAATGAGGACCCGGTTGCAGGCCTTGACTATCCCTGTGGAAAATCAGAAATCCTATCAGCGCAGAAAAAATTTATGGCCGCTGAACAAATTGATTGTCCCGAATCCGCAATGGATCGTGGTGCATTAAAATCGGTTAATGCAAAAAATAATGTCGTCGTCGTTTTAATAAATAAATCTTTTATGGCTGGCCAGCGGTGGACTGATAACCCGGTGCTTTCCTGCATTGATGATGGCCAGGGCCGAGGAGTTGACCTTCAGGACTTCAGATTCAATCATCCAACTAAAGACTAAAAAAGCTAAAAAATACTATTGTTGGCATGTGTGATACTAACTTCAGATCACTAAGACGAACATGTAACAAACCCATTTATGATAGATTAAAGAATGAACTAGTCCAGTGAATATAAATATTATTTGAGCATAGTGAATATATATATATATATATATATTATATATATATATAATATATATATATATATTTATTAGAGACTCTAACAGGATAATAGGTACATGATACTCTGATAATAAAACATTATAAATGAAGAAAATGCCCATTATCCTAATTAAAAGTGTCTTCGGAACGCTCTAGTTACATGTATTTTTGCATTTAAGTATATTTTACATGTACATTTATGTATATTTAGTGTTTAAATGTAGTGCGATTAGTATTTAATAAATGATTGATTTAATGAATCTATAGGTTCAGGTCATCGTTTAGAAAATGGATGTTGTGTATGAGTGATTTTTGTGAACGATGATAAGGTATCTGCAAGAATATCAGCATCAATGTTAGGGTCAGCACAATACATATTATATGTGTGACACAACCTTGTGATGGGAGAAAAGTAACCAACATTACTTATTAATATTATTAATATTTAAAGCATTAACTTTGTGGTTAGACATTATAACAGAAGGACATCTCGTATTGTAATACTAGAATCAAATAACATATGAGGTGTCTTAATAACAACTATTTTTCCGAATTTGCAAACCACCTCATAGAAAATAATTATAAATTTGACTCAAAAATAGGTGTGAAAATACTAAATACTAATAATAAAGGTTTAAAATTAAATAATTTAGAAATTTTTTACATCACAGAAACGGTGAATTTTCCATAAGCCCTTTGCTTAATTTAACTTTCACAAAGATTTGGTAATACCCACATTAGACCCCGCCCCCTCTCACTCTAGGTAGATTCCTGAATGTTCAGTAGACTAATCAGTGCACGTTTGTCTCTGACAAGATTAACACGCATGTGATCAATATTGGTGAAAGTTTAACAATACTATGGTTGGGGTGTATAGTGTTGTGAATATAGTAGTTTAGTGGTGGTCCTGACGAAGAGAAGGGTACGTCTCGAAACCGGTAGACCCTAAATCTGGTAGTGGTTTTTATTAAGTTAACTAACATTCTGTTATAGTGAATATAATTTTAAAAAGGTCGCTTAGATGGTTTGGTCTGAGCAATGATGTTTGGTAATGGATTAAATACGAGAGAAATGCTATGACTGTTTGACGCAAGGAAAATCCTGATCTATATACTTTCTTCACTCGATGGGGGGGGTAAGCAACGACATCAGTCATGTCTGTGAATATAGACGGGGACCTTTGGGACTGGAGGTATAAGCTGACTCTTACTTGGCTAGTGTTGGCGCAACTTGGCTCTTTTGTTCCGCCTGTTTATCCTGTTCCTGTAGCTTGTATCCAAGAGTGGCGAGTGCGTTATCAACCCGAAAGGGAATCAAGCCGTAGAGTCGGTAAAGCAGTGAGCGGTCGGTGCGGCGGCCATTACGAGAATAAAAGATGGCGCGTTGATGCAAAAGTGACGCTCCAGATACAAAGTGTCACCACAGGTCGTCAACAACCATTAGAAACGTATTCCGAACGTGAGTATGTACATTCGATTCCCTTTATAACTGTGTAACTGACGAAAAGAATAAAGAAGCCGCCGAAGAAATTGATGTCCAGCTCGAGGATGAAGGTATGGAAAATTTATCAATTTTTACGTCTCGTAAATGGTATATGGAGTACATGACACCATATCACAAAAGCCTCAATACGTCTTGATTCCCATGCCTTTGAGTTGTCATCAAAGCGCGCCTCGTGTTAAGAATATTTTCGAAAGATTTAACTTATATTATCAGGAATTTACAAAGTGATAATACTGTAGATGAGGTTTAGAAATATTACAGACATTTCTGTAAAAATATGATTACAATCCAATCTCTTTTTAAACAGACCTTGGTCTAATAAGAGTGAAAATCTTTTACATAATAATACAAACATGTTAATAAAATGTAATTTGGACCTACTGACTATATAGGCTCAAGTATTAAATTTTTTTTTCTTCATTTTTAAGGCCACAACATGCCACGAAGCCCAGTTACTGTAGCGAAACTCATCTTAAAAACCAGGCTTCAAAAAATCACATCGGTGTATTGTAACTTTAACGTGAAAAGTACGAAAAAACGACCAGCATGATATGCCAGTATATAATTTTTACTAATTTATGAAGTATGGAGGTCTTTTAATAGGATGGCCTAGGGCTTACGATCTATATGAGCTGGCTTAAATAATAACTCTACACAATGACCAATTTCATCGTACGTTTTTTACAGATTTGGAACATATATAGAACTTTCAGATGTTTGATGCAATGTTCGCAGATTGCCGATATATTGGAGTTGTTGTTTTTAATTGCTCCAATATGTTCCTTCAATCGTGTAGCGATATTGCGTTTGGTTTGTCCTATGTAGAACACTCCACAACAAAGTGCATACAATTTACTCCCTAGAAAGCAGCACCTAATCAGTCCGACCTCCACCTCCGCAGATAAAGGTCGTCCTCCTGATGACGTTGAATAAGTATTCAACGAAACTTCGAGATTCGCTTCTCGTTAATACATACGGTTCGTATAAAATATCCGAAACTATTCACAGTTAAATATGTCTAACGACCGTAATAACAACCTTAACTCTTTAATTGCCTGATACTGTAAACATAGTCTGGCAACTGGTGATCGTTCTACAACCATCCACCATTCAAGTTGTCCAGGATGCAAAGCCCTCGTGGATAAAAAGGCGCAATCTATGTAGTAGTAGGCAGTACAGGTTTTTCCCACATTTACGACTTCCCATACCTTTGCGTTTCCATCAACATACATTAAGCACCTCCATGGCTACCTTTCCATTCCATTATTACTCAATTTAAATAAGTAATTCATTTTAATGCGTGACGCACGTATAAATTATAATAAAGTATTGATAAACATTCCTGATTTATTTACATATAATAAGGGGTATACAGCCAAGTGCGGTAAATTATCGTAATCTTGATGAGCAAACGCATAAATAATGTTGTCCAGAAGTATAAAAATGCATAATTTTAAAGTAAATAAATAATCGTGCATTTTATTGCTCCAATAATTATACAATATGTATTATTATGTTAATTAATCCATGATTTGCACAACAGATAATAAATATTATTTTGTTCATCATTGGAATCGTTTTATTCGTGAGTAAATTAAATGGCTTTGTTTCAATAAGTTAAAACACGTAAAACTATTATTTCTGATCTACTAGAGTAGAGAGAGTGGAGAAAGATTATTGAGAAGGCCAAGACCCACCAAGGGTTGTAGTGCCAAGATGATGATGATGATGACTAGAGTACCTACTGGTGTATAAATAAATATGCGAAAAATTGACCAAAAATATGTCTTACCCTATACCGTGGTGCCTACACACAAGTTCATTACCCATGATTTCAAAAATAAACTTTTGTTTTGACGTTTGGAGTAAAAATATAAACAAACAATCTAGTGCAGTGGTTATATTTAAACATTGCGTGTGCGTGTTATATGTACAGTTCACTTGGAAGAAAGGAAGAAATGAAAGTGTGTTGAAAATATATTCTTGATTTTATAATTTAATTTGTTTGAAAAGTGCTACATTGTATTTTGTGTAGATAGATAATACGTAAGTTTTATTTTTTTAGTAGGTAGGTATCGCAAATAAGTGTAAAAGGATAATCAATATCAATATATATTATATAATATGGCGGCCCTCGTAGCGCAGTGGGTATGGCACTGGTTTCCCATACCGAGGGTTCCGGGTTCGATTCCCGGTGAGGTCACAATTTTAATCTGTGATTTACTCAAGCCTGGGTATTTTGTGATGTATTTTTCTTCTGTGATATCTGTGATATAAAAAGAAACCCGTGTTTCCCTGCCCGCCAAGTTTTTTCCACAACCAGCCACAACCACCCACCTGTGGTTATGGTGGTGGATAGCCTGTCAAATCGTAAATATGCGAGATTCGGGGGGGTGGCTGTGCGTGGGTGGGAGTGGGTGACGAAAATGTGCTTTCTAACACATTGTTTTGTTATGAGAAGGCCGCAAATGCTTCAGATTGTTTCAAAACAGGCGCGCCGACTGTGTCGGTGAGTCTATAAAATTCCGGATAAACCTGCTCTAGAAAGTTCTGGAAGGAGTTCTGGAAAATTTCCGAAAGTTCTTTAAGGTTCTAAACTGAATGGCGGAATGTGTCGGTGTGTCAAGAAAAAATTTCTTGAAAGTTCTGGAAGGTGCTATGACGATCCAAACAGTGTACTAAAAATCTACGCGTGCGAAGCCGCGCGGGCACAGCTAGTTTATAATTTCTTACATGTTTCTCGACAAATAAATTGAAATACAAAATGAAGTCAACCTCTATCCGGTGGGTCTCGGGAAGCGCAGTTTAAATAATGATTTGATAAAAAATGTTTCTATATTAATAATTGTTTTCTGTTACATTTATGATTGAGTCTAAATAATAAGAATAGGAATTCCACGGTCGGTTGATAAACCGATCAAAATAAATATTAACTAGAATCGTTGAACGTAAAATCGGACTTCTTGTACAATCATTAGAGGCGAAATGGAGTTTACATAGAAGACCACATCATTATGCCCACGTCGGTGGCTCTTGAAACAATGACACAAAAACACCAAAACGCCTTTCGCAATCACCCGTTCATGACATGAATCCGCTTTAATAGACTTAAAGATCTTTGACATAATTTAAAAATGACATTAAAACTGACATTATTAATAATTGCTGCGGTTAAAATGGCTACCCGACTCCTCGTCACTCATCTCCTTTTGGTTCAAACAGAGGCGTAACTGAAAAAAAAGTAACCCATAAAAAACAAGTTTTTATTTTACTCCCTTTATTTGTAAATTAAGTGTACCATCTAGTAATAATTAATTGACTGAAAATGAAACATGTCTAGACAACTATCTATGTCAAAAATCTCTAAAAATATCTCTTTATTATTTGATTTCTTCCCAAAAAACCGAAGGGTGCTGGCGTCTATGAACCAATTGTCATAAATTTTCGAAATTCGTAGTGAAGTACCTATTATACCTACCGACGGAGTAATTCAAATTTTAAATATTCGATTCCAATTTGAAAAAAACATTAAAATTTCTACAAATCCAAAATTATACTATAATTATTTTTATTATTTAACGAAAATTTGATAGATCTTTTTGATTGTTGCCACGAGTCTGCTTGCAAAGTTTCAGCTCGATTGGATCACGGGAAAAGGGTTAAAAATTTATCCAAAAATTTTTCGTCAAGAAAACAAACAAGCAGACGCCACGAGTTAAAAGAAAGGAAGTAAAAAATGGGCTCTAATGCAATAAATATATTACATGAAAAAAAATAGGTTTTTTTAATAATCACGCTTATATTTAAATATACTAAATAGTAAAAAATTTCGGTCAAAACTGTTTGTCTTACTCTCCAAATAAAATGTGGGCGCTACTACTAAAATATAAAGTAAACTGTCTATATATATTATAATATAATATCGTTATATCATTGAAAGATTAGGCAGATACTTCGTGGTGCAACATTACAATTAAAAATATGTTTTATTTTAACTTTGTAATACACAAACACACACACAATATGAGTTATTAATTACTACTATAGTTTCGAGAGGAGCAGTCCTTCTCAACCCTAGAACTTTTTGCCAAAAAAAAAATACCCATCCCTATCGCACGCTCTCCTGACCTACCCGAATAAATTGATAAATTTTGTATTTAAGTTAGTTATTATCTATACTTAATGATAAGAGAGATTGCTCCTCTCGAAACTATAGCAGTAATGAATAACTCATATCGTGTGTGTATTAAAAAGTTCATATAAAACATATTTTAAAATATAATATCGTTATGTTCAATTCCTTCTATTTATGGTGTGTACCTATGTATTGCAAATTTGAAATATTTCTGGTATTTTGGACTGTATTGATTACATCATCATTGTGCTATGTACAGTCGATATAACTAGTCGCTTTATTCAGGAAATATAAAAAAAAATAGTCCCTTGTCACCTATTATCTTTTGTCCCAATTTATCTTAATTAATTATGATGTCTGTGGGGATAAATTCTAGTAACATGCACTAAAAATAATGTGAAAATAACCTGCTAAAAAAGATAGTAAAAAATTGAAATAATTTTCAGGCGTATTGTAGTGTATATGTAGGTATGTTAATAATTCGGATGAATGCCATACGTACATAACAAATATTGCTTCACACTCTAATCGTAATAAGTCTCATTTACCAGCGGCTACATCAATATAGACTGTTTCATGGTAATGACAAATTTTCAACCATAAGCGCTTGTTCAGACACAGCGGGAACCGTTCAGTTTCAGAATCGCGTTTCAAAACACGCGATTTGTGTCATCTGTTCACACAGCCGCGGTTAATAAGCGATTTGTGCGCGCGAAAATAAACGTCAGTTTGACAGTTCTGGTGCCGTTCCCCATCTTTGAATATCAGCGATATATTCGCTCATTACTTTGTTAACGACGGCCGTGTTCCATGGCAAGACACATAAATATCATTCTGTCAGTTCTTTTTTGGTGATTAAATACCTACTTTTCTAAAATACTCTTTTTTCCACCATTTCCAAATATCTCCACCAACTCCTGCCAAGCTTGATTCTTGGCCTATTTGAGTAATCCTCACACTGAAGATCCCATATTACAGGTCTTTTCTCCACTTTATCAATAAAAATTTCAGTGTCAAAGCGATCCATAACCATAGAAAAGAGAATATAATCCACGCGTGCTCCTGTTGTGACATGGAACCGTGCGGTGCCCGCAACGCGACTGAACGCCTCTCGTAAGGCCCCATAGTAATAGGATCGTGCGGGCGCCGTGCGGGTCTATTTTCTAGCGGTTGGGTTGCGGGCACCGCAGCGGTTGACTAACCGCACGGTTGTGTCTGAACGATCACATACAAACCTAGGTAAATGAGACCCGCACGGATCTCATGCGATTCTGAAACGGCACGGTTCCCGCTGTGTCTGAACAAGCGCTAAATGACGATAGGGTTGTTGTATCAAATAGCCACACGACAGGTAGTAAACTCTATATAAACCCGAAAGATCTCCATACACAATTTCTTATATAAATAACTTCTTCTCTGTGAGACATCTATAATTTATCTTAATTTAAAAAAAAATTGGGCCTTTATATATTGCTACATTGATGCAGCTACGCTACTGGTCCAGAACACCCATCGCCTTCGTCCCTCATCAACAGACGCAAGCGACACGAGCAGTGAATGGAACAGAGCATAATGAGTAAAAATATGACGTTTTTACATCAACAAGATTTACCAGTTAGGAATGCAATTATGAAGACGGTTTCGAATGTTTTATAGACAAAATAATTGAATACAGCCTCGGTTGATCTGGAAACCGAGGCTCGTAACCGATGACGATTAGGCCTTCAGGTACACGATGCATTGCCATCTGCGGTTTGCGTTATTTGTATAAGAATCCAAAAATTTATCAACGCTAAATTTGATTTCTTAGAGATGGCAGCTAAATTGAAATATCAGAAATCGTAATGAGTTTTTTCTGCTCATAATGATATCTATTCGCAAAAATCTAAGCGTAGTAATTTTGGTAAAAACCCACTTCAGAAAATAGACGTAACAATACCGTTTTAATCCATTTGTTTATATATTTTTTGTTTATTGTCAATAACAAACAATTTTTCTACTGGATTCGTTGTTCACAAACGTATAAAAAGTTGGTTAGCTAGTATTCAGACGAGTGCACAAAGTATAAAGAATATAATTTTGAGATAAAATAAGGGTAATGAGAAATTAGAATGCAGTGCAAAAGGAATAAAGAAAGTAATGTAACAGAAAAAAATATAATTAATAAGATTATTCTTTGTTTTCACCACTAATTTGTCGAAAATATCAACATGTTTCGGAGCCAATGGTCTAGTCCCTACACGAGGTTACAAAGTATAATAAAAAATTTAAATAAAAAATATTTAAATACCCGGATCCTTTTTACAAATAGTTTAAATTTGTTTTCATATTAGAACTTAATTATTTATTCTTCTCCCATACATTTTTTATTTTGTTATTGAATTATATTATTAATTTTTAATTTTTAGTGTAGGTACGTTATATCCTTATGAAGGGACCATTGGTTGCGAAACATGTTGGTATCTTCTTCAGCCTTCATCTCTCCACTGCTGGATATAGGCCTCTTCCATACCCTTCCATCCTTCCTTATTATTTGCTAGTTGTAGCCATTTCTTCGTCGGCACATCTCTTTTGAGGTTTTCCGACGCCTCTTTTATTCTCCCAAGGTCTCCACTTCAGAACTCTGGGAGTCCATCTTGTAGCATCCTGCCTTGCAACATACCCCGCCCATTGCCATTCCATTACCTTCGCTACATGATCCATGATATGTACTACTCTAGTTCTGCGCCTAATTTCATCATTTCTAATTCTATCCCTTAGGCTTACGCCAAGAATGGATCTCTATACGGATCGTTGTGTGCATTAGACCCCTTCTACACTTTTCTTTGTAAGTTTCTTCGTCTTCACTCCATACGTCATCACTGGCAGTACGCATGATTCAAAGGCTTTTCTTTTTAAGCTAATTGGGATCTCTTTGTCGTCGAAAATACATAGTTAAAAAAAGTGACCCATAAAAACCAAGTTTTTATTATACTCCCTTTCTTTGTAAAATATAATAACAATTAAAGACGAAATAAAACATATAACATAACACTAAACTTAAACAGTAATTTAATATATTTCTAAAATGTCAGATGTTTTGAGCTTTGATAAGACACTTCATACTTTGAAGATTATATTCTAAAAACATTTGTCAGTCAATTTAGATTTTCGACATTCGTAGTGAAGTACCTATTATGTATTCCGACGGAGTAATTCAAATTTAGAAAATATTCCGCGACGTTATCGGGCCGCCGTTGCTAATAATCAAACTTTTGTAATGATTCCAATTTGAAAAAAACTATTAAAAATTTTAAAAATCCAAAATTATACTATAATTATTATTATTTTTTAACGAAAATTTGATAGATCTTCTTGATCGTCGCCACGAGTCTCCTTGCAAAGTTTCAGCTCGATTAGATCACGGGAAAAGGGTCAAAAATCGATCCAAAGTTTTTTCGACGGCAAGCAAGCAAGCAGACGCCACGAGTTAATATAAAGGGAGTAAAAAGAAGCTCAGCCTATTTCTATTCGTCTTGGCAATTCTGCTGTTTGGTTTATATTGGTATATTGAACATATTAGTGGTGAAAACAAAGAGATCTCTAATTATTTATATTGATAATGTTGCCACAAAGTAATTTTGCTCATATTGAAAAAAAAATATTGAATATTTATTATATAGATATATCATTTTACAATAATGATTGTAATAAATGAAAAATGTGGAATTTGGTCTTTTCATATGGGCGTGAGCGAAGACTAAAAGCTTCATTCTCGATTTCGAAAATACTTTTTTTGCCAAAACTCTCTCCGATTCACTAGCATTATAAGAGATACTGAATTAACTTAGTTATAGGCAATTTAGTACACCAAATAACACCGGCTAATACAAGTCGTGAATTCTCAACATATTCAGCCTGTACACTGGTACACAACTTTGTTACCGTCAAAGCACTAAAGACTGCCAACGAATGAAATTCATAGCTAAAAAAATTTCGCAACCATGAGAGTATTTAGACGTACTTTATATTATATGATGTTTGGACATGACGATAGTCTAAACCATAGGAATCATCCAATGGAAAAGAAGCGTAGGAAGACGCCGCATCTCCCGGCTGCGTAACTTGAAGAACTGGTATAAGTTAAACTTGACTGAGTTATTCTTGCGGCGGTAAATAAAGTTCTAATCGCCTGAATGATCGCATCAGTGTACCTACTTCTATACTGACAAAGATTCAGTGAAATCAGAACCGGTCGAGCTAAAATTGAGCAAAATGGATGATACAAAGTAAGTTATTTGCTATATTAGGTGTATATAACTATAAACTTGGATTTCCTTTTAAAACATTTATACATTTTATTTTATTAAATAGCTATAACCCGTCAAAATAACGGCACTTTTACATGTCGGTTCCTAAAGAATAAGCATTTATTCATTTATAAAAAAAATTAAAGTTTTTATAAATGAAGTTACAGACGTTACAGGAAGTTACGTATATTCAGAGAGACAATGAAATTATTATTATTATGGGATGCGAATTTCGCAAACTTTGTAAATACGAAATAAATTATAAGGACGTCACATTTAAAGCCTAGCAACTAGCAATATAGTACAGATATAAACGATTCATCTCTATGAGACATCTATAATATTTTGTATATAAAACGGCAATTTCATAGGTAAGGACCTAATATATATATTATTATATACCATCATAATATCCAAAAACCACGTTTTACGTAATGTTGCAAGTCCTCTGACTGCTATTATAATCTATTTGGGCTTACACATATATAGTTCAAATATTGATATAGTTAAAATATTCATTACAAATGATTTAAAATACTATAATAAAGGCTTTCCCAGAAATACTTGGAAATAATAATATGGGGTATTGTTATGTTTTTATATACTACACGCGTCTTCTTTGTATAAATGTTT
>JADDOH010020114.1:0-19895 GCA_016648135.1 Agrypnia vestita | reverse complement strand
GGTAACAATTTAAATGTTTTTCCTAATTTAATGGCCATGTTGTTAAACCGCCCTGAAAAGCGTACGCACGCAATTTGTTGGTCCAGTTGGGAAAAAAACAAATTGCCGCAGCGCCGTTTATCCCCCGCCGGCCCCGGCGCATTGTCCCGCCGGTGCAACAAAGTGCACCCAGAGTGCGCCCGCGGCTGCAGCGGGATTTGCAAACATAATTCAATTTCAAAGGCAAACAGAATCGCTCTGAACAGCGCGACGATTACGCCCGGCTGTGGGCTTTTCTCGTCCGCCCATTGTGACGGGAGGCCAATAATTTCACCGGCGGTTTAATTCCTCCTTGTTGCAAATTGCAGCCTCGCTACTGGAGCCTGCGTAGTCGTCTGACGACCCTCATTGTGTGGCGCGCAGGATGGCTGCTTATCATAAATTAATATTTTGTTAGCCCTTTATGATATAAAGCAGCTGTAACGCTAACATATATTTTTATTATTATTTTGTAGTCTGAGGCTTGGATCGATATTTTTCGATATTCTCATCGAAAGATATCGATCATGTCGGAAGCCGCAGACAGCATAGCCCTATACCTTTCTTGGGAGAATATTCTGGAAGCATTCGCAAATGTCTATAAATAGAGGGAGAGACGCGATTTCTAACACTCTCCTCGTAGACCCCGTTCATCCAGTGTTTTATAACTAGTCTTCAGCTTTTATTAAAAAGTATTGTAAAAATCGGTGTATTCAAAAATTAAATAAATCTTGTAAGTATATTCCAAATTCTTCTTTTTATTCTCTGCTTCCCGAAATATATGTATATTCCAATATTTAGATACCCCAGTATTTAAATATTGTGGTGACCCCTTAAATAAAAATAAAGCCATAAAAAACAAAAAATACCAGAGAACAAATATCCCCTCTCGCGCGCTCCTACCACAATTTCTTTGAATTGTACATAATGGTGTTAATTACATATGATATTTTTGAAAAACAGAATGAGAATATTAACGCTTACCCACTTTTAATAGAGAATTTAATTCTTGAGTTTAAAAGTGGGAGGCATTGTCATATATTACGCTTATAAAGGGTGTCCCAGAATTTACGCAAGATTTGAATTTGTCGCCATTTGTGTGGTGAAGTGTTGGCGACCCAAAAAAAAAAACAGTTTGACGGCTGATAGTTTAGGGTTAATTAAAATGAAGCACTATTCGAGAGAACAACGCGTTTTCCTTGTTTAAAAATATTTAAAAAATAATGTAAGTTTGGCAGCCACAGTTCGCAAATTTCGAGCAAAATCATCCTAAGCAATGAAGCTCATTTTCACCTTGATGGCTTAGTGAAAGGACAAAATTGCCACATTTGGGGTTCAGAGAACTCACATGTGATTGTCCAAAAACAAATGCATCCACAAAGTGTCATTGTTTGGTGCGGATTTTGGGCTGGAGGCATCATTGGACCTTACTTCTTCGAAAATGAGGCTGGTCAAGCGGTGAATGTTACTGGTGCTCGATACCGCGACATGACAACCAAGTTCTTTCTGACTAAATTGGATGATGTTGATGTGGATGACATGTGGTTTCAACAAGACGGTGCCACACGCCATACAGCCCGTGAAACAATTCAGTTACTGCAGGAGACATTTACTGGTCGTGCACTCTCTCGTTTCGGTGATCGAATTGGCCCCCTAGACCATGTGATTTAACACCACTTGATTTCTTTTTATGAAGTTATTTGAAGTCAAAGATCTTTGTCAACAAGCCCACAACTAACCATGCGTTGAAGAAGGAGATTCAACGCTGCGTCAACGAAATCAGCCACATTTATGCAAAATGGTTATGGAAAATTTCGACAAAAGAGTGCGTATTTACCAGCAAAGCCGTGGAGGCCATTGGCCCGATGTGCTATTCCATACATAACCTTATCCTATCTAATTTATAATTTAAAAAAAAAATACAATTTTAAAAAATTACTGTGTTTTCTATTTAATTTAAATCTTGCGTAAATTTTGGGACACCCTTTACATATACAAATATATTATTAATGTGATCATTGACAAAAGATATAATGTAAGACATTACGTTAAGTTATAAAAATTAAGAAGGTATTGTAATAAAATTTAAAAGTACATATTTCCAACGTTTCGGGCAGATCGCGCTTCTCATCTCAACGACACACATCTTTTAAGCCGACAGTTCAGAGTAAAGTATTTTAATTGGGTATATTTCAGGTCGCAGTTTATGTCCTAATGTGCGGCTTCTCGTAATACTGCCTGTAAGCGGAAGGTTTGGAGAAGTATTTTTAATAGGTGTTTGAGGGTTTTTGGTTGAGGATGATGGCGTGACAGATTTGGAGAAGCTGCTTTCAGGGTCAGCACCCGTCATGTGACGGGAAATCTCCGAAGTCGTGAACTGTTCGATGAGTTCGATGAGTTATAAGTTATACATAAGTAAGATTACAAAGACGATGATAGATACTCGAAGGACTAGAGCCTCCAGCCTACACCGGGGGTCGATGGAATACTGACATGCCCGTATAAGGAGGGCGTTGGCTGCTTTATATGTTTTGGGCGAGCAAATAACTTTATTGAAGTCTAGCTGTGTGTGTAGATTGAATGAACCGTCAAAATTGCTTACGGCGCAATGACCTGTATAGACGGCTTGTGTACCCTGCTTGTGCCCCGATTTGCTTACGCGGCATTCTTGCCACGTATGTGTGTGTGGCCTAGATTGGTGGTTTATGTATTGTGGCATGAAATGCCACAGGTGTACTAATGATTTTGTGTATTTGTGAGAATAACTGAGTTTCTTCTTACATGTTGAGCGAGGTGTGGCAATGATTTTTAGATCAAATTTCATATCCATCCAAATGGCGGGCTGCGAATTTAATTTGGTTGCGACTTGTAAAAAATTCGCGTAAACAGAGCACCCTCGAGGGGCTGCCGCCCCAGGACTGCGCCCCATCCAGCCGGTCGACTGAAGCAGCCCTGCAGATACATCAGGGGCGTGTTTGGGGCCTGGTCGATGAGCTCTGATCCACCACCAGCGCCAGACCTGGAATCCGGCGATGAGATAATAAATTTGGAATAAACCCGCTTCCCAAGGAGTCACTCGGAGATAATTAATCTTGTTTAGCAGATTCCAATTAGATATAGCAGGGTACAATTCCACAATAGTCTTATTCCTTCGGCAATAAATAACTCAAGGGGAGTTAATATATCACCCGCGCCCTTGCAGCCGGGCTCAGAAGTCGAGACGCGCTAAATCCACGGGCTGTACATCGCGGCTTGATCCATCAGATAAGTTGGAGTTTTTCCTAATTAAAACAGTTGGATCACTGCTCTAGATGTTCTTAAAAAGATAAAACAATGAAACACCATCGCGAGATCTTAAATTGATGAGAACTACGCGTAATCGAGTAATTGCGCGGCTGCACGCAGGTCTGGAATGATTTGGAAACAACAAGTAATCGATAGAACACACGAGATTATACGAGAAATTCAAGAAAGCTTATCGAAGAATTGATAAAGAAATTTGAAGTATTCGAGATGTGGATTTACAGAATAATACTCAAAATAAGCTGGATGGTTCGGAAGAATAAAGAAAAAAAGAAATTAAAATAATAAACCGAAAACTTCAATTCGTCGGACATGTGGTGAGACGTTCAGAGATGTACGAGATCTTGCGTCTCATATAGCAGGGAAACATTGTCGTAAGTTGGGGCCTTAGAAGAAGGAACACCTTTTTCATCTTCTTCTTCTCGTTCTAGATCATAAATCTGTTACTGAGCAGGACCCCGTCCTCTTGGGAAGTGAAGCACCAACTATCTGTCCACCTTTTTAGTGGTCTTCCTGGTCCCATGGGTATATTGTGAGCGGCCACATGGGGAATTCTTGTATTATACATCCTGAATAGGAAGACCACGTAATTCTATGCCAGAAATACGTTTGGGAGCCAAAAAATGACTCAGAACACCCTACACAAAGAGTAACCTCATTGATCGTACTATTTTATAAAGATGATAATAATTATTTCCTTGTTTGTCTGTCCGTAATAACTTCCTGTAGCGTTCGTAATTTCTTTTATATTTTTTTCTTTATTTTATAAATATATAAATCTTTATTATATTTTTTATTTTATTTGGTCATCCAACAGGGAGACATAATCGCTCGGTAAGATGAAATACAAAAAAATATTTAAATATCTCCCACAATTAAAGGATAATACAAATAGGACATAATCACAGATAAGTCAATTTGACAATGACAGATAAAACATCATTTAACTGATTCTTGCAAATTTAACTTTAACACAGACACAAAGGGGCTCGTGATGTATATAATATATAAGATCAGGGAGAGGGACGAGTTTCTAGTATCTGCCTCGCCATATGACGATACTCTTCATATTTGGTGTTAAAAATATCTATTGAGTTCAAATTAAATCATCCCTTTTGAAAAACCCTCTACAAACTTAGCATAGAAGCAGCTAAGTCTTTCCCATTTGCACTAAAATATAATTTGTGACATGACAACCTTTTCTTCCCTTAATACCTTTTGAGTAGCTTTGCATCACCGCCCCTATTTAAAGCGAACTAGATACGCATCTGAGTGGATCATGAACTCTGTTTCCGCCGAGGGCGCTCGGTACAGATAGTCGATCTTTAGACGATTTGTCTGTAGGATTTAACAATATAAATTGATACTCGAAAAAAATAGATGGGCCTTTATTAAACGAACAAAGGCAGTGAAAATATACGACTCAATACAGATAATATTTTTATGACCCTGTGTAGGCAGGAATACAAATGATTATCAGATTTTAGTTCCCCAGAAAGAAATGTGCTTCAGAAAATGTCGACTTCTTTTGAACCGACTTCTCGACGCAAAGGAGGGTAATGTGTTTATCAGTATATGTATGTTTTTTCCTTTGTGGCGCTCTAGAGACCAAATTCGTTTGCCGATTTTGATGATTTTTACGTCAATCGATTTGTCTTAATCTTGCAAGTGTCAATAAAGACATGACAGTAATCAAAAATCGATATGGCCACAACCAGACGCCATATTGTGAAAGAGAAAAAATGAAAGTCGACGAACTATGTTAAGTGGGGTATCGTTGTATCTTTAGGTTACTCTTATTATTTTTCATTTTGAATGACCATTTAGGATCTATAACGAATTATAGTTGGTTAGCAACCATTCTCACTTAAATATTCAATATTTATACAATAATATATCTGTGATAAATTTCTTATATAATCGCATAATAGATCTTATTAACGTGAAAAATAATTATCATAATATAGGTAATTCAACATAATTCAAACCCAGAATTTTACTGCTTTGAAAGATAATTTTAACAACGTTACCTACAGCTTTACCGAATACAGTGAGAAATAACCTATTTAGGAATAAATAAATCATTAAAAAATTTACCATCTTATAATACTAACTAAAAAGTGTAAAATAAAAAAAAATAATTTTAAAAAATCCAAAACCCCAACTACGTAAAAAATGAAATTTAAACAAAGACTGAAAAAAACAAGTCCAGTAGTATAGAATTCTGTTATGCACACACCTTTTTGTACCTGTATTATCTGCCCAAATTCCCCCGAACTCAAATGTCATAATATTCAAACCTTTTTACCCACTATAGTGTAGATGTACAGAAAATATTTCCGGTTTGATACTATAACGTAAGTCTGGCGGTCGCTAGCTCGTAGTCTAATAGAGAATTATGCATTTTGATTTTCTATAACTAAGTGTTTTTTACTATGTGGCATGGCATGTTTAATTATATTAATGTCGTACAATTAAATTAGTACGACGTCCGTATTTTTTTATACGACGGTCGTTCTAACGTATTTCTTTCGGTGCACTCAGGCCGAAGTGAACTACTTTATACATGTTGCTTAAGGCCAAGCCTCATTCTTTTTCTCATTGTGTTCTTGGAATTCATTCCGTATAAGTTTCATGTTTGGGTTAAAAGCACCCCTAAAAAATTCTAAGCTCTGCTGGGGTAGAAGAAACGCCGACAGGCCCGGCGCAAAGTTATGTCGCGCCCTTGACAGATGACGTTTCGTGACGTCGGGACTAGGGATGGGTCGTCGACGTATTTACCGTCGACGAAACGAGACCGTCCACGTCCATCCATCGACGAGACGATCAACTAGTTGAATTTGTCAACTAGTTGACGCGTCAACTTCGTTACGCGGACGTTTATCTTAACATCGGGACGATAGTCAACTGTCCACGGTTTGATGCGACGCTGCTCGACGGCACAACCGTTGGTTATTTTTATAACGTTAATTTTTAAAATTTAAAGAAGTTCGAAGGAATATAGTTTCGGGGAAAGTAAAACCGCTACTTGTGCTTATATGTAAAAAAGAAATATTTTATTATTTATTTGTTTATAGGCTTTTACATATTGTTTTATATACTTCTTTCTATATATAATAAAGAAAGAAGTAGGTATACACAACAATATCAGGTGTAAGCAGTAAAATATAAATATAAACTACATATATAAGCAGTGAAAGTATCGGGTATAAGCATTAAAATATGAGTATAAAAATTAAAAATATAAAGTACAAAGCAATGTGTGTATAAAAAAATATATTAGATACACATTATTACATGTGTAAAGGGTTATTTGGAAAACAATAATAACCTAGCAGGACTATATTCCTGCCTTGATTATGAGTATCATTTTTTGTAAAACGTTGGACTATCACTACACTAACTCAAATCGATTACGAAAAATTCATTCGTTTCAATACAAGTTAAATAAAATGATAAAAACCTTTACATTTATTTATTATCTATAAATTTATAAATAAATACATAATTTAAAAATACTTTACATTTGAGATGTTATCTAGAAATTTATTGAAGAATACATCTTTCAAAGTCAGACTTTCACTTTGTGGTGACATTATTAATAAATAAATATATCTGTATTATTTGTCAACTTTAGTTTAAGGCTCAATTTGAGAAAAGAAACATTGTTCCCGAAACACGTAAAAAAACAATAAAAATTGGTGTAAACAAAATTATAATAGATTTATTTTTTTATCTATAAAGTTGAAAATAGGGAATTTATAATAAAAATTAATTAAACCTAAATTCAAGATTATATTACATATACAATAATTAATGTTGGACTCCTGAATAAGGACCATAGTTAGGTATAGAAAATTTTATTCCCTACAAGTTTGTTTATCATTTATATGCTAAAGTTGAAAAGTAAGGAAATAACACAATAATTAAATTTTAGCATCCCTTTTCAGGTAAATATATAAGAAGTCGAGATCGATCGAATAAAATATTGATTTTAGAAAAATATCTAGCCGGCCTATTAATTAATAATAGTTCAATAAAAAATAAAATAATTAAACAGAATTGTTTTATTTTATACAGCGTAAAATTGGGAATTCACCGAATCGTCGCACGTGACATCACAAAAAATCAAGTAAAAAATAATAGATAATAGCTTATTAAGCCTATCTCGCGCTACGCATGTATTCAAATTTCAAATCTCTAGTCATAGTTCGTGTACACAGATCTGCACTCTATGGTAGTGTACTTTAGAGTTGAAATGAAATTACCCGTCGAGCCGTCTATGACGTCTATGGCATCCACAAGTCGACAGCGAGAGATGAGAGAGAAATAAACGGAGACGTTTTGTCTTGCTCTCGCTCGTTGCTTTGCATTGCGTTAATCTCGAATCGTCCACCGACCACGGCGTCCGCTGTCCACCGTCTACGAATTCAACTAGTCCATGCGATAAACGTAAACGGTCGACGCGTCGATGCAACGTCAACGGTTGATTTCAACTAGTCCGTCCATTCAACGCCCATCCCTAGTCGGGACTATTGACTTTTTTGTGTCAAAATTATAATTTTATCATCGTCTTCTTATCCCCTTGTCCTAGTAGGGTCGGGGGCCTAAGACTTGAGATATTTCGCTGTCTCGCGCTGCTTTATAATTTATATTTTCTCGAAATTATAACTTTCTTTTTAAAACATTGATAAACACGTCGATAACAAGAAACGTAAGTGGTAATGCACTGTATCTATATCGTCCTTTAGTTGTCGGAGACATATGATTCTTTTTTTGCATTCTTTTTTTACCATTTATAACTTTGGATGACCATATAAATTAAGTAAAAAAAAACGAGTGAGCCTTACAGTAGTTGCATATGATGTGTAACATTTGACATCTCTCAATTAAAAATATCAAAAGAGCAACAACAGTAATTAACATCAAAATTTAACAAAGCTAATATCTATATATTTATTAATTAGTAAATACAAGTAAAGATGTGTGTGCAATTTAACAAAGCTAATATCTATATATTTATTAATTAGTAAATACAAGTAAAGATATGTGTGCATTTATTTATTATGTGCATTTATTTATTATTGATTTTTCCGCACTAGGTAGGTACCGTGTATATCTACATACGTAATTTGTTTAGAAAGGTGTTTGATTATATGTTTTTATTTATTTTCATAGATGGCGGTAGTGTGCCACCATACATATTGTATGAAAACTTTGAATAAATATTTAAAAACAATCACATTAATTAGATAAAATTTGAGAATGTAAATCATTAGGGGTAGTTATTGTTTACATTGATGTAAAAAAATAAATATTTATAGGATAGTTTGGATTAGTTAGACTGAGAATGCTAGGATTTGTTCTGCGTACTACCCGGGTTTTCGAAAATACCCGCGTACTGAGAACTCTTGCGCAAAGTAGACTCTAGAGCGGCTCGATGATTTGGAGGTCACATGAGCCGAAGTACTCTCTTAAGGTAGATAAAGTAGAAAATAAGTTTCTGAGATTTCTCTACATGAAAGAGAACGGGCATTATCCTAGGCTTTATTTACCCAACCGAGTTTCTCCAGGGTAAACTATAAACAATAGCTAGACTAGAAGGAATGTGTATTTGATTACACATTTTTATCCATTGTTGCGCGGTATGATCGATAATCCTGAAATTATGAGAAGCATTGGTTTGTATGTTCCTGATAGCGCCAGAATAAATTGTTTCAAATTCTGATATACAGGACCAATCTGCCGATGGTTATGCTTGTTGGAAGAGCTACTACTAGAGAATAATATCACTTTGGATATTGATCTGTTCCATATCTCTGAGAGGGTTTTTCGAAGCAGGATTCTCCTAAATCTTTTATATGAATTATTTTATATACATATATGTAAATCAAAAGGTTAAAACATTTACGAATTAAATGTATGTTTCTAATGTAAGTAAATAAATTGAATTGAAACAAAATTATATCTTGAGAGTACTTGTTTTATTGTTAAGAACACTGAATAAATTTCATTTTTTGCATTTGCATCTCATTGAATGACTTGGCAACATTTTAGTTTAAACTATAATTTTTATTTAAATTTGTACTAAACACACAATACGAGCTATTAATTACTACTATTGTTTCATCATTAGTCAATATGAGCAAAATTCACAGTTTTTCTCGTGTCTTCTCTTGCGTTTTGTATTACATTTACGTATGGAATGATAATATATAAAACTTATTAATTGGGTTTCATATATTTAAAATCCGTATATATCCTTAAGATGACAAAAACAAAATTATTTAATAAATTACATAATAAATGACCAATTCTACGATGTTTTAAAAAATAAGAAAAATGCTTCATTTTATGGGCTTTATATGACTGCATAGACTCATGACATGTATTTTTTTTCAATAATATTATAAAATAGACAATAATCTAAAATTTATTAAAATTATACAATAAAATTCAGTTTGTTTGCTTGCAATTTATGTTTCAAAATACACTGATTTAAATTTTTTTATTATTATTTAATTGTTTTTTAAATACTTATTACAAAGTTGACAACTTTTTCACTTGAATAAATTAAAAGAATATTTATAATTATTAATGAATGTAAAAAATAATAATTCTATATAACAACTATTAAATCAATGCACTGCATACTGTGTCCTAAATCGTTGCGTTGATTAAATAAATGAAATTAAGAATATCGATTTTTATTTTAAAATAATAATATCTCTTCTTTTAATTCATTAAAGTGAAATTAATGTAAAAAAAAAGTTTGAAAAAATCCATGCACTTGGTTAATTCAACCCTTTTTACATTTTAACAAAAAAAATTAACTTAGATATAAAATTTAACAGTCTATTCGGGTAGGGCAGAGAGCCACACGGTAGGTAAAGGGTGGTTTAGCCTGCCGAATTTAGGGTCAATACTTAGATTTTATTTTTATTTTATTTTATTTACTCATGCGAAACTAACAGTACATATAATAATCAGATTACACATGAATATTACATAGTATAGAGACCATCTTATAAGTTTCCACAGAGATAACATGCTATATATTAACATATAGCAACAATAACTTCAGTTATACAAAAAAAAGTGAAATTTTTTAGTTACGAACAAACTATGAAAGTCAAAGAATTAAAGGTAAAAGGGGAATCAGAAATGGATAGAAAAGGACAGATCTACTTAGTAAAAAGGGGAAGAGATAAGAATTAGATGATTTAAAGATTAAGATACGACTTAAAAGCGTAATTTTCAAAACAAAATAAGGCGTACTTTAACCGTTAATTCATCTAAGTATAGACTCTGAATTCGGGCCTATGTCTAAAATGCGTGACGCGTGCTTTCAGGGGTGTGAAAGAGTCATTATTGCATCGAAACGTCGCTCCCCGAAGCGCGCCGCCCGCGGCGGGCGCCCGTTCGCTTCACCCCGCGCCGGCCCTGGCGCCAGGTCGCAAAAAGTTGAAGATCGCAGGAAAACACGGGGAAGCCTTTTTGCTGGTAATTTATTCCCCCGAGCTGTTTCGCCCTGTATCAAAAAATCCTGGAAATAATTTCTTTCTCCCGAATTCTTTCCAGCGTCTGCAGCGGACGGTATTTTGAAAATTAGCCAACCAACCTCGAACCTTTGTCTTCGTCTGAACTTGACGTTTTCGGAATTTGAAAAAAATTAATGTATATAATGATAACCAGGTATTTTTTGAAGGGCCGTACATTTTTTCGGAAGCTTTTGATAACATTTTTTCTTGCCTTTCAGATTTTTAAGTAATTAAATGTTGTGAGAAGTAAACAGGGTTTCTCGTAGCTATTAAAAATATTCTGGGGGAGTTTATTTCATTAAATTTTGAATAAAAAATATTTTTTACTCTTTCAGTAAAATGACGACATTTGCGGAGATGAGCGACATGCAAGTTTGCATTTTTTCTTTCAATATTTCTGACTTATCTTGTGTAAAAGGTTCGTCTGTTATTTATATCGAATTTAAAAAATTCATTCGCTTTGATACAAGTTAAATAAAATCATTAAAAACCTAGCCCAAAAATGAAAATTATTTTTTATATGGTTTTTATGACCGTACTTTTACATGTCGGTTGCCAAGGAATAATAAGTATTTATATGTCTACATAAAAAAATAAATAAATGATTTTTAACAACAGACGGTAAACAGGTCATTAGTGACCCTAATAGATGGTCCTATCATCATCATCATCATCATCCTTCTTGGCACTACAACCCTTGGTGGGTCTTGGCATCCTCAATAATTTTCCTCCACTCATCTCGGTCTAGTGCCAGCTCTCTCCAGTTTCGAAGGTCTAAGGCAGAGATATCTTTGAGGACGTTGTCACTCCATCTTAGTTTTGGCCTTCCTAAGCTCCTTCGCCCTATTGGCCTTGAGTTCAGCAGGGACTTTGGTGCTTGATGCTCGGTCATTCTCTCCACATGACCCAGCCACCGAAGTCTTCCCAGTTTTATAAATTTTGTGACGTTTGGCTCCATAAATAGAGTATAGAGCTCATTGTTGTAACGTCTGCGCCAAAGTCCATTTTCTAGAACCGGTCCGAAGATACGCCTCAAAATTTTCCTTTCAAAAACGTCCAGTGCTCGCTCATTCCTCTTAGTACCCACGTCTCAGCTGCGTACGTGAGCACTGGCCTAATAAGATGGTCCTACAGTGACATTAAAGTACAAGTCTGAATATTTTGATATAATACAAAACACTTAATACACTTTATACGGTTAATTAATAATTAATAATTAAAATATTAAATGATAAAATATATTGAGAATTATATTCAGACTAATGCAAATCACTAAATACAATTTTAGGAATAAGTTCCAGGTTAATAAGTTTATAGACACTTTTTATAATAAATAGAAATAAATGGTTAAACTGTCCTGTCCATTTTCGTGACGTAGTGGTATTTAAAAATGTTAATTTTTATTTTGCTTAATAATATAAGTTCGATGATACCTTCTCATAATAATACCATCTCAAAAATTTCAGAAACTGTAAAGAAATGAGGTTTTAATTGTATTTAATAAATAATAAAAAAAGTAACCCATAAAAACCATGTTTTTACAATACACCCTTTCTCATTTTCGGGTTTCGTGTCTACCATATGCGTCAGAATCTCATACAACCTGTATGAAAAAACCTTAAAAATTTGAAAAATCCAAAATAATATTATAATTATTTTTTTTTAACGAAAATTTGATAAATCTTCTTGATCGTCGCCACGAGTTTGCTTGAAAAGTTTCAGCTTGATTGGATCACGGGAAAAGGGTTAAAAATCGATCGAAAGTTTTTTTGTCAAGCAAGCAGACGCCACGAGTTAAAAGAAAGGAAGTAAAAATGCATTTATGTTGTGACAGAATTGTTTATTATTGTTGGGATTTTGTACCAAACAAGACAATAAAAAGTTGCACGAAGTTACGACGGACGGACGGACAGAAAATGAAATTATTATAATTGGGATTTGGCTTGTATTCAAGCGAATTACTAACGTTTTATAAAAAAATATGTAAAAAATGTATAAATATTAGAAAAAAAATGCATTAAAAAATTGAAAATATCCCTTTTTTCCGTAACCTTCGACATTTCGACGTCGAAGTGTAAGTGTAAAGAATAGGAATGAAAACAATCCTGAAGTTATTGCTACTAGCTACGAGACGCCTTGCATAACTCATGTCGGTTACTAAGGAATAAGTATATATTTATTTTATTTTAAAAATTCGTAAAAATTTTTTTTGAAAGCAAAAATTTTGAAAAAAAAAATTTACTATAAAGAAGTTACGGACGTTACTCGAAGTTACGTGGATAGACGGGGATGGACGGACAGACAGACAACGAAATTATTATAATTAGGATTCTTTTCGACGAAAAATTGTATTTTACCCACCGTTTTGATAATATTTCCGGTTAAACTACAAAAATTCTTAGATTTGTCTTGGGCTCACGCCAAGTTAGAGTTTAAAAAAAAAAATCTGAAAGTATCACCTATTCGAGAATATCTTGTGAAAATTTAAATTTGATAATAACAAACTAAAGGAGTTTCAAAAAGTTTGAAAACTTCAGTAAGCATTTTATCGCAGTGTAAACAATATTTTAAACTTTAAACGCGTTTTTCTCTAAATCATATTTTTCAGACAAGTCACCAAAGTATCTCGATAACTATCCAACCGATTTAATTCTAATTTCATGAGTATTTTTTTTATTATAAAAAATAAAACGAAGGACTTATAAAATTTATTTAATTAATAAAAACGATTCATTTTTTATCGAAAAATCAAATATTTCACTTTGAAGCCGTGCTATTTTTTAGCAAATACATATTTGTAATATTTTGATGGTATTCAATTTTTTTTTATAACACAATACGGGATTTTATCCACAGAGGGAACGTCGTCAATCAAGATGTATTATAGATGTCTCACAGCGACGAAGCTATTTACATGGGAAAGTAGGTATGGAAGTCTATTGAATAGGGCTTTTGACCGATCGTACTGCTGGCTTAATACTTTACAGTATGTAACGTTCACCAAATCCACCCATTACGGACTACCACATCTATCAAATTTGTGGAAATTTTCGGGATAACGTCATACAAATCTAGATGTCTCACAGCGACGAAGCTATTTACATGAGAAAGTAGGTACAGAAGTCTATTGAATAAGGCTTTTGACCGATCGTACTGCTGGCTTAATACTTTACACAATGTAACGTTCACCAAATCCACCCATTACGGACTACCACATCAATCAAATTTTTGGAATTTGTGGAAATTTTCGGGAAAACGTCATATAAATCTATAAAAAGAATATTGATCTAAAAACTCTAATCAAAAATATATTTCTCCAACTATTATTACCAACAGCTACATCTTTACTGATAATTTTCAACCAAAGACGGAGGTATTAAAATACAACTCGCATAATAAATTAGGTGTGAAAAAATTGACATATATGCAACTTCCAAAAATTGTATGCTTGTGGTAGTCTGTCATGGGTGGAATTGGTGAATGTTGCATTGATCAAATACGATAGGTCGTGAGCCCTACGAATACCCAATAGACTACCATACCTACATTTTCATATGCTTCGTCTATATGAGACATCTATAATATATTTTGATAGCTAAATATTTTTCTAAATCCTTCATCAATGGAGTCATTTTTATGATATTTCATTTCAAAAGACCATTTCGTTTTTTCATTTCAAATCCGAAAAGGAGCGGTCACCGCAAAACCCGATTTTTCAAAGACAGTCTCGAACAATGGCTGTGTCTCATCCATTTAATAGCATTTTTTATAAAAAAATGTGTACATATTTTCTCTAAAGGTACTCAAAGTGATCAGTAAATAACAAGTGGTTTTGATTAATTTTTTCCTCCTCGATAAAATTGATCTATCTTTCACTGGTCAGGAGTATAATCGAATATAATTCATTTGTACTTACTTACTTGCCATTACGCCGTTTCCCCGTGGGGGTAGGCAGAGAGGACAGAGCGCCACAACTCATGCAACTCTCGCCTCATCCACATTCATACATCTTCGCATGCAAGCTCGCCGGTGGTTGAGGCCTCTAACGGGACCATCTTCCAGTGTCTGGTTAATCAGGTCACGCCACGTCTTTCGCGGTCCCCCTCTCTTTCTAGCACCATCAACACTTGCATTACATATCTTTCTTACCATTCTTTCCTCATTCATTCGCTCAACATGCCCAAACCACCTTAGCGACCCTATTTTTATTCTATGTATTATGTATGCTACGATCAGCTTTACATTCATTCCTAATATCTTCATTATATATTCTATCATAAATGGATTTGCCACACATACGTCTGAGGATCTCATCTCCACTGCATTCAATCTACTTTCGTTCCTCTTCTGCCGGCTCCAGGCTTCACTTCCGTACATCATAATTCACTTGTATGCTGTCCTTTTTATGATATTCATATAAAAACCATTTAAAATGTCCAACGCCAGCGCATGGCCACGCAGCGGCCAGTATAGCCGCCCGCAGAACCTAGCAGCTAGCCATCGAAGATACCCGATTTTAATTAACTGATAGTAATTTTTTATTGTACCAATAATGCGGAATGTAACTGCAATATACAGTAATTTAGAAATTTTGTCTATCTGTAATGATGTCTTCAACCGTATAAATCTATTGCTACTATGATTCAATATAACTGTAACTCTGTTTTTGTAATTTTTTTATTATTCGTGTTGTTTCTTCTTATTCTATCAAGGTAATATTTTCTTCCATCTTTTCTTCTATAACAATTATTATTATTATTATTATTATTATTGATAATGGGCAAGCAGCTTAAGCTGACAAGCCCATATCACTGTCTCTCATTTGAATATCCAGCCTATTCTTAAACTGGTTGACACTGGCTGCAGACACAACGCCCTCAGGCAAACTGTTCCACATATTGACCACTCTATTGCTTAATGCACGCTTTCTTGGGTTACACGAGAACCGAGACTTGTTCAACTTCGGGTGATGTCCTCGAATGCCCACATTAGTGCTTATGCAAACATGTATGTAATATTAGGAATATTGTAGTAGGAATATTGTGTTTTTTGCTATGGCAATATTACTTAGTTAGGGGAAATAATTAGATACATAAAAAAGATCATGATAGCGGACATCCTACACCGCAATCACAGTTAATGCTTCGTCAGCAACCTTGTGCAATTACCTATATAATATACCTTACAAGAATGATCATCGAGATTCCGCTGCTTGTTGGCAGAGATCCCGAAGGAGAGATGTCGGGTCTCCGCCACCGGATCGGGCGGACCTCAACCGCGCGCGTCGGATCTTCTTTTTTATATTTGTGTACTTTCACTTGCCCCCGGAGCTTCTCTCCATTGAGAAATAGACATCCGCACACGAAAACCTAAACTATCTTCCGTTCCACGAACCTACAAATTCTGGTCGATCTCGACTGTTTGTCCTCTCGCTCGCACTCGCCGCCTATTGAGGTGTCACTCTCACACCTTGCAACCCTAAAATACGGCTATCAACCCGGCACTGCCGGCGTACGATTCCCTTAATAAATTATATCGACAACCTCCATAAATAGATGAATAAAAGAATAGACGTCTCGTGGGTTGGGGGAGGAACGAAGCCCTCGATATAAAGAATGCTCCAAGGATGACAACACACGGAACAGGACACGTTTAATTAAATGTCTCTACCCTGGCATTTGGGGCGGATTCCGAGGCGGCCGGGGGATGATTTTTACAACATTATTCCTTCTATAAATAATAATAATTCTCCTGCAAAATGTCTCACAAGACGTAATTTAATGCGCCAATAATTATCCGGAAGTCGGCCTTCTAATAGAGTCCGTAATTGCGTGTCCATGAGTCATATCTGCTCGCCAATCGTTTACTAGTTTACTCAACAATGGCGTGAAATATATATTTTTTTAAATTTACGAAAATACAATAATCATGATCATCCTTTGTCCAACGCCTGCTGGATCGTCGCTGTTTTGAGGTTTTTAGTCATTTGAATATACAGGGTTATCTGGAATATATCAATAACCACGCAAGACTATATTCCTGCTTTGATTATGAGTCAAAAATGTTCAAGCAGCCATGACGTAATATCAGTAGTTATGGAGTTAGGCAATAACAAAGTTTGCATTTTTTTTTCAATATTTCTGACTTATTTTTTGCCATACATTAGACTATCATTACAGCATCTTGTATCAAATATGAAAAATTCATTAGTTTCATTACAAGTTTAATAAAGTGAAATTTTGCAGAAATTTCAATTGAAAGCTTTTTTTAATTTTATTTGACTTGTATTAAGTTACTGATACTGGTGAGCATGCGCAGTATTGAGCTTCTTGAGCCATTGCTATTTAGTATGTGCGCACACTGCTAGTAATGAGCACGCTAATGTCATTCACCACGAGAAGGGGTATCTTTTAAGCATGTGTGAACAGGCTTGCTTATGAGCATGCTAATGTCATTCGCAGCTAGCATTGATTATCCGTGCGATCTTCTCAGTCCGCGACAGATGAAACAAATATGGCGCGTTGGGGAGATGACAAAACATTACTTTTCATGACATATTATAGGAATCACGAATGTTTGTGAAATACTCGGTCACCGTCATGTAAAAATAATATAGCAAGAAACTTATGAAACTTTATTAAAATACACGAATGACTCAAATCGTACAATAAAAATTATAAAAACTAAATCAAAAATGCGCGGATGGAAACTCGGGAACTGTTTTGATTTATTGGTTCACTTGAATTTCCTATTTCATTTTGCAAAGTTTCCATTTTGAACAAGAGCGCCTCTATTCTACGACAAGAGCATGCCAGTAATAAGCATGCTAATAACGAGAAAGGGTTTACAGTTAGAGCATGCTAATGAGCAAGCTCAAAAATAAGCATGTGGGATATAAAAATAAGCTTTAAAGGGAATGAATTTTTCATATTCACTAATAAGGTATTTATAATTTGTTTAATTGGATTTTTTTAAAAGCAATATCCTTTATATGTATGTGTACAAGATATTTCACCTAAAAATGCTCCAATTTACATGCGTTCCTCGTCTACTTGAGACCGTCATCTCGTGTAGTGTATTTGTCTCACTCTTTCAATCCCCTAATCCTTTCCCCCGTAGCCTGAAATGTGAACTATTTCTAGAGTGTGTATTATGAATTAATAATATTAGTTAAGTACGAGCTCTCATTCCCAGAAGTTACCATAAGGTTATTTAAACACCCTTCAAACAACTCTGATCATCTACTTGTGCATAAATAATTTCGGTGAATATTTAGTGTATGACCGACAAACTTAAATTACGTATTTTAGAATTCAGTGTTATCCCTTATCTGATCTACTCATCTCAACACCACATCTGAAAGGATGCCTTTAACTATTCAAATTTATTAATTTATTTATTAACTAGCAGTTCCCGCGCGGCTTCGCATGCGTATATTTTTAGTAACTTTTAGTCATATTTTATCAAACTATGTATTAAGCTTAACATTGAATATATGTCGTTGGGGACTTCTTTATAGAAATTATTTAAATATCTCTTACCGTTAAGGCAGCGTTCGTAAAAATCGCATCGCTCGACTATTTTTTCGTCGACTTTAGTTGTAAAATAGGTCACCACGAAAAGCCCTTTTATTTTAACGGGATAATATATAAATTTTGTCCATTTAGAAAGTCCACTCTAAATATCGGTGAAAGAATTTTCGAAATCGGATGAGTAGTTTCGGAGATTACCTCCTACATCTAAACTTACAAACTTTACCTCTTTATATATTAGTATTATATAGATAAAAACACAATTTGAAATCTGTTTAGTAATAATCAAATATAAAAGGTACGTATAGATAGCGTTTTGGAGGGTTAGGTGTGTGTATATGTTTTGGGAAGAAAATATCCACCCGTCCAAAGACATATTCTTTGTATCGGCGCGCGACATGTATTGTGTGAGTGGCGCATGTGTGTGAGTTGACTAAGCAGAGGCAGAAAATTATACTCATGATTAACAGAGGTTCTTTATTGATGAACATTTACAGATGCGGCTATGAGTACAGAGATGTTGCTTGCGATAGCTTCGGCTATCGGCGAATGACCGACCGACCTGGTTAACCGTATCGAGCCTCTGATTGGTGGGTGCCGGCTCCTTCTATGCGGCTAGAGTGGCGACGGGTTTGCACCACCACAGAGTAAAGAATGAACAAATTTGGAAAGAATGTGAAGGTGATTTTAGCACAATGAACAGAACTAAAAAGGGTCGCTTTTAAAGATGGTTTGGGCATATTAACCGAATCATCTAACTAACTAACCATCACGCCGTTTCCCCGCAGGGATAGGCAGAGAGGATAGAAAGCCATATTCCTCTATCTGGGATTGGTTTGCAGCAAATCACATCTCCTTCTCCATTCCGCTCGGTCTCCGGCGATCCTCTTCAGCTCTGTATAGGAGGCACAATTCATATCTTGGCACACTTGCTCAAGATATTCACGGCGAAGCAATCTTTCCCTCTTCCATTCTCTCCAGTATAGTTTTGAGCAGATTTTCATGGCGTAAAATATGCCCCATCCATTTCGAGATGGTATTCATCATGTGCCTGGTTTCATCGATCCTGCTGAGAACCTCTTCATCCGTAATGTGATCTCTCCAGGAAATTCCTAGGGCACGCCTGTAGGTCCACATCTCGAAGGCTTCTAATCGTTTTTTTTCTCTGTCGCCAATGAACCATGTCTCACATCCTTACTTTATCTTTAGGTTTATACTAGCTGTGCCCGTACGGCTTCGCACGTAGATTTTTAGTACACTGTTTGGATCATCATAGAACTTTCGCGAACCTTCTAGAACATTCTCCTTACAGAGCTTTCAAGAAATTTATCGAATGTACAGGAATCTTCTAAACACACCGACACATTCCGCCACTCAGTTTAGAACCTTATAGAACTTTCGGGAATTTTCTAGAACCCTCTCCTTCCAGAACTTTCTAGAGCAGATTTTTCCGTAACCTTCTAGACACAGTTGACGCGCCTATTTTGAAACAATCTGAAGC
>JADDOH010020106.1:0-23239 GCA_016648135.1 Agrypnia vestita | reverse complement strand
TTGTTGGTCTTGTGGTTAGGACTTTCGCTTCGTGATCCAAAGTATGCGGGTTCAAACCTCACTCCAGACCAGAAAGTTAGTCCTATTTTCATAGCACAAGCATTAGCTTAGTTTTAAAATAGTAAGAATATTATACTTTGGTAGAAAGCATTAACTTTGTGGTTTGACATATTAAAATAAATAAAAACCCTTTACTTTGTATTAAACCATGATTTATTGTTGTGCCAACCGGTTTCGCTTAAACTTAAGCTTCATTAGGGCAACTTAATAACTCAGTTATTAAGTTGCCCTGATGAAGCTTAATAACGCAACTTAATAACTCAGTTATTAAGTTGCCCTGATGAAGCTTAACTTTAAGCGAAACCGGTTGGCACAACAATTAATCGTGGTTTAATACAAAGTAAAGTGTTTTTATTTATTTTAGTAAGAATATTGATGTGACACGTATTGCGTGTTCGTATTTCTAATTGAAAAAAAAAAAAATAGACTTATCCGCAGACACAAAGTATTTTCTTAAGTAAAAACCTAAAATAATGATTTCATAGGCTTGAAACCAGCGTACAATGCATATACACGTACACACAATACACACATACACACATATACACACATCACCTTTAAGTAAGTTATTTTATAGATATTATTGTAAGCGATAATAGATGTGTGGAGCAGATATTATTCTTTGTAAAACATCTTCATGCATTGTAAGCTTCAATTCGAATAAATAAAAAAATTTAAAAAAATAAGAGAATTTTAACTTTTTAATGGACATTACAAGCTTAGCGAGGTACACAGGTAAATCTGGGTCAGCCAAGCGATATTAAATTAATAAGGACCGAACGGAGTTGAATAAATAAGTACTGCGATTAAATCCTTAATGAAGAAAATAAAACAACCTCCTTTATGAAACTGTTATCTCCTGGGCGATCCCTCTCCGAGATTAATTAAAAGGAATTTTAATATTACATTTTCATTGCAAGTGGGAATTTTCAGGAATTTTATCCTAAAATAATCCTCCCGGTGCTGGCTGCAGGAATTAGGGGAATTTCATTTGTGTGACAGGAAACGAAAAGACGCTTAACAAACTTAGCTGATGTGATTCCTTTCTTTTCTGGGTAATGACGATATTCATTTTATAGCACTTCTTTTTTGATCAATACAAAAAAATCAAACTAACCTACCATCACGCCGTTTCTCCGCAGGGGTAGGCAGAGAGGATTCAACGCCACACTCTTCTATCCTGGCACACCACTTTTGCTTTTGCCACATTCATACATCTTCTCATACAAGTTCTACAGTTGTTGCGGCTTTTAAAGGGGCCATCCTCAAACACAAATCAAACACGATTTTTTAAATTCATTAAGATATATTATAGAAGTCTCTCGGAGATGAAGTTATTTATAAGAGAAACATGTATGTAAGTCTTTATTTTTTTATTTTTTTTATTCTTAAAATTCTTAAAAATTTATATTTCCTAATATATAAATTGTAAAATATCATTTATAAAAATGTAAAATATCAAGTATATTTCTAATCAAAAGTACGTCTCTCTTAGTTTTTTTTAAAAATTTTCATATTTTTTTCATCTTTAATATCCTCTGGCAGACTCACATACAACTTCATCCCACTGTACATCACAGAACTTTGCGATCTTTTTTTTCTTTCTGAATGGCAATCTTATTGCATCTTTATAAGATGGCCACAGGGCTAACGACCTATATTTGCTGGTTAAGTGATCACTGCACACAATGCAACGATCACCGATTCCACCCTAAAAACAACCACACATTATCAAATTTTTTAATGTTGTGTATATATGTTGTGTATATGTATGTGTTATTTAAGTGCCTTATTTCAAATGTTTGATGCAACTATGCTAAAGCCATTTCTTTATTTTCTTCATCTTTTTTGGCACCTTCCCAACGCATTGCCTAGGTAAGCTTTTCTCGTTCTTCTCGTTTCTCGGGTTATTTTCTTCGGTTCTGGGTGTCGCTTTCATTGGTAGGCCATTTCTGTCCCAATGCTCAAGATTTTGGAGCATTGGGTCAACCAGGAGTTCTTTGGTCTTCCTCTGAATGATTTTCGATGAAGCTCCTGCTTCATCCTGCTTCATTCGGAGCCAACAGAATTGCGGGTCAGTCTGGTTTACTTTCATATTATTTATATTATTAATATTTAAAGCATTAACTTTGTGGTTAGACATAATAACAGAATGTTAGTAAACTTAGTAAAAACCACTACCAGATTTACGGTCTACCGGTTTCGAGACGTACCCGTCTCTTCGTCAGGACCAACACTACACTATTACATTCACAACACTATACACCCCAACCATAGTATTTTAAAACTATCACCACTATTGTTCACATGCGTGTTAATCTTGTCAGAGAAATTGAACTACTGAACAATTCAGGGATCTAACGAGAGAGAGTTTTACAATACTATGGTTGGGTTGTATAGTGTTGTGAATGTATTAGTGTAGTGTTAGTCCTGACGAAGAGACGGGTACGTCTCGAAACCGGTAGACCATAAATCTGGTAGTGGTTTTTACTAAGTTTACTAACATTCTGGTTCACTTTCCTTTTATAGATATTTTTGGGTCACACATGATTCGCTACTGTGCTTTTGCCATCTCTGGTCGAAAATTTGCAATTTCCATAAAATATTCAATATAGACGTCGCTACTAGTATTGACACTACTTTATTTTTATGTATAGTATGAAGCAATATTATTTTTAATGTATATACATACTATATGACATTCTTCCAAAATTTTAACACACACACTACGAGAGGATTTTTTAGATTTTATATTAATTTTTCCACATAAATGGATGGTCATTTTGGATATCTGGATCATAATGAACTGAATAAATACATAAATAAAATTGTGGTGAGCTTATATACAAAAATTTGTTGCAAAATATGGGAATATGTATTTTATTTCTTTTGTCCACCGAAGATTCACTCTACCTGATGCGCCTTAAATACATCACATAAATAACAAAGTTCCATTCAACCCTTGCGTAACCGGCTCCGGGCAGCGTGTACCCTAATTAAACATTACCTTTTTTGTCATAAAAAAAAGGTACAAACTCGGCCGTAAATCAGCGCAGATAAAAGGGTATCAATGCCTCGCGCACATACGATCTCGTTGCCCTTTTCAAATATTTTCATTGAATTAGTTTAACCCTGCGATGGGCAGAATAACAAAGTGACCCACGTTCAAAAATGTATGGTAAAGTCAATATTGGTACGAGCTTCGCGGGGATGGGGTCTACAAGGAACCGGCTCGCGGCCGTAATATTAAAAGCAAAATTAGCGTTTATTTTTTCTAATTAATTCAATTTATGGACCCCAAAGGACATGCTGTATAAACACGTGGGTACGGCTAAAATTTTAAATATTCAATATAATTTGTACGGGGTGTTTTATTCCTGGTGCGGAAAAATTCGTATGAATAATATGGCAACTCCGGGATAAGCTGGGATAAACGGTAGCACAGACTGTATGAAGACAGATTGGGTTTTGATTGGTCAGCGTGTACTAGGCTTCCGACCCTTGTAGAACAAGGGGATGAAAATTATGAAAAAAGAGGATTTTTTTTTAATTATGAAATATATCAGAGAAAATAAGAAAAAAATGAAATATCTGAATTAATTAATTTATTTATTTATTTAACGCCCATATGGGCTTTTGCAAATATGTATACAGAATATAAATTTAAAAAAATAACATTAGACAGATATACACAGTTAAAAGATACACGTACAAATAATAGAATTGTGTAATTTAGATTGCTGCTAAAGATTCAAGTGCATATAATAGATTTGTGTAAATTGCACTTAAAAAGATTTAAGTATCTACATCATATAGATTTGTGTAAAGTAAAAAAGAAGTTAAAGTAGTGAGAAGAAAATGATTGAAAGTAGTAAGAAGAAGAAGAAATACACTGCATTTAAAAATATTAAAGTACAACTTACAGATTTGTGTAAATTAAAAAGAGAAGTTTAATTAGTAAGAAGAAAATGATTGTAAGTATTAAGAAGAAGAAAAAATAGATTGCAGTTAAAAATTAAAAAAACTGAATTTAACAAAAACTTCGAAAATGTGTGCCACGAAAATTTAACATAAATTATTAATAACTACGCATCATACCGCAAGCGTTGACAGAGAGGATAGATTACCACACTTCTCTATAATTTTCTTATGCACGCTTTTCGATTGTTGCGCGTCTCAAATATTTGGTTTATCGGATCGCGCCAGGTCTTTCGCGGACACCCCCTCTTCCTGATGCCTTTATAACTCGCCTCATTTATTTTCTTTACCATTACATGACCAAACCATCCCAGCGATCCTTTCGTCATTCTGTGTACTATGTAACAGCCAGAATTGCATTCAGTTCTAATTTGTTCATTCCTCAGTGTACTGAATATAGATTTTCCACACATGTATTTACCTCGGTCGTCCTCCTCTCAATATGCTGCTCATCCTTGCCGTCTCAAGTAAACGAAGTACTCCAATACACTAACTTGTTCACACGTTTACCACACATCACACTTAGTCACTCTTTCATCTCACTCGAACACGTATTTACTCTTACACTGCAGAGCAGCTTCGATCATATAACTCAAAAATTAATTGATTGTTTTAAATTTATTTTACTTTTATTTGTTCACGCCCATTATAGGCTTTTACATAAAAATGTTATAATATAGAAAGAAGTGTATAAAAGAATATTAGGTATAAGCAGTACATTAAAGGTATAAAATTATAAATTTCTAGCAAGATTTATTTAAAAAATATATATTACATAAAATTCTAGAAGTATATACATAAAGCAATATCAGGTATAAGCAGTAAAAGATATAAGCATTAAAATATGAGTATAAAAATTAAAAATATAATGTAAAAGCAGTAATGTTTACAAATAAATATTACAACATCATTACATGTATATATTAATAGTGGAAGTTAGTAATGAAGCAGTATTGTCTCTTTAAGTATAAACTTTATTTTCACTAGATTGTCATTGAAAATTTCAACCATATAGCCATATTCATAACCAGTCTTTAATATTCTGCTAATCACAGAATTTGACTGGTAATTAGTAATTAGTAAATTTGTGACATTGTCATTGAAAGATTTAGCAGATACTTCGTGGTGCAACATTATTTAAGTTAGTTATTATCTATACCCGATGATGAGAGGGACTGCTCTTCTGGAAACTATAGTAGTAATTTAGTAACTCATATTCATCCGTATTCTGAACTAAGGAATATTACTATTTCCCGTATCTTGACAGTTATTATATAACATTGTGACGCCGTTTTTTGACGTTTTATATTTGACAGGTTTAAAATTAATGAATTCAATCAATTAGAAATATATAAATACAATCATAATTGTAAATAACTTAAGGTTACTTTACGTTAGAGTTTTCTGATTGATTTAATTCATTAATTTCAAACTTGTCAAACTTAAAACATCGCAATTGGCGGCAATACAATTTTATACATACCTGTCAAGATTGGGATAAAGATTTGACATCTCAATATTGCTTTTTTCAGAATAGTATAGATTGTGTGTGTGTATTACAAAGTAAAATAAAACATATTTCAAATTATGACATTGTATTTATATTAGAACATATATATGTATTTACATAAATATTTATGTAGTAAAATCAACATAGAAACAACTTTTAACTGTGAACATTTGGCAATTATCTGGGAAAACTGTTGCAAACAGTTTTCTGGACCATAAACTATTGTCGGCTATGAGCACACTATCAAAAATTCGAAAATTAATTTAGCCTCACATTAACTAGTTAACCGTGTTAATTAACGCGCGTTCGGGAATTGAATTGCCTTAGTGTTATGATATAACGGTCCTTCAGCCGACCTCGGCAGTCCAGGGAGTCCCGTGATTAACTGTCGTAGTTAATGTCTCTCAGGAATTAGCTGTTAACTTAATCCGAATTCCTGGAACGCTGATAACCACTCCAGGTTGGGATACACCCCGCATTCCCTATTAATGGCAGAGCCAGGTGTGAAAATATGAGATACTCCACTAAGACGATTAATACATGCAATAGAAATTCGGGGAATGAGAAAGTTCTTGAGTAAGTTCAATTTTTTCAAGAACACAATTGAGTTTTATAGGTATAGATGCATACCCATAAAACTCAACAGCTATACCCATAAAACTCAATATCTGTCTGTCTATTTTCTATACAAATCTACACCGTTTGACTGATCTGACCAAAATTTTACTTACTTATTCAAGGACCTGGCGGGTAACAAAGCAATATTCCCCCTATCCCTTTACCGATCTGAACCAAATTTTGCATACTAAAGTATAAGTATTCAACCTTTGTCATATCGTTCAAACGGTGAAGATTTGCATAGAAAATATATCGTAAGAAGGGAGTGGGGTAAGGGATGAGTAGGAAAAGTCGCCTATGTTACCCGCCGGGTCCTAAAAAATAAGTTTGCATAATTTGAGTCAGATCGATCAACGGCACATATCGTCTATGTTCGCCGGGTCCTAAATAATAAGTATGCAAAGTTTGTATAGAGAACAGATGGACATTGAGTTTTATAGGTATAGATAGATTGTCAAGAGATATTAGGAACGAGAGAAACTACACACTCGAAGTTATCGAATAAACTGAAAAATAGTGGTTCGGGAAGCTTCTTGCAAACCCCAGAGGACAGTGTGTTGATTTTGTATCATAGAAGCGGGCAATCCATGCCAATGACCATAAATAATAAAGTACCAGAGTACCTAACTGCGAGCGAGGAGTAGTAGCGGACCAGTGCGATACGATCGACGTAATAAAGTGTTCTACAGATGAGTGAATATTCTAGAAGACGAATATAAAATGTTCCACAGACAAGTGACTAGTGCGAAATTGAGGGTGAAATACGGAATAGTGCCTCAGTTACGTTTGTGTCCTGTGATTTTAATTATTCAATTAAGATTTAATTGATTTGAGTGTTTTATTTATCACTTTATCACAATATTTTAAGAAATGCCAGACTCAATTTTACTGATTTTTTAAAAATAGTTCAACTAAACAGAATTGGTAAAAATTTGCTTAATTATAGCAACCTTCACAAGATCCGATATCTTATTACATAAAAAAAAACGTCCAGGATATTTCATATATTGATATCAATGAAATTGTTATTTGAATCTAGAATATGCTATGTTCGAATGTTTTGGTAGCGTAAAATACCCAAAAGTCAGGACAATCTCATTGGTCAATCACTTTTTTGGCCCGTGAGCGCACTGTGACTGTTCTAAATTTTTAACGCCAATTTATGTACACGCAGATACTTGTTACCCTAATGGACAGGTATCTAGTAACTTGTATCTACGTAAAATTTACTCACGATTAGTTCAAACACAAATACTCATATGATTGTTACAGGCGAATATGGGGTCATTCCAGAAATTCAGTCCTCCTATCTCATTAAATATAACTTCCTGGTATGCTCTTCATTTCGATAACAACTTATTCATCATCAAGTGATTTCACTGTTATTTTTAACACTCTGCATTGTCAGTTCTGATAATGCTGTACATGTAATGATAATTTATTATAATTGTATGTGACATATTATCATGTACAGGTTTTTTCAAATATAGCTTCTTAGAAAGTATTTTTCTAGATGCAGAAAACTTGCATTTTTTTCAAATATTATATTAAGTGTAATATGACCTAGGAAGCCAATATGATATCACAACAGCTGTCAAGGCAAAACTGACTGTTTTTAAATCTGTGTACAGGCCCACCCTAATATATGGCCATCAAATTAGGATCCTGACGGAGAAAGTGAGATCAAGAGTCCAGGCTGCAGAGATGAGTTTTCTAAGGGGGGTAGCGGGAGTCACACTGATGGACAGAGTGAGAAGTGCTGACATAAGGCACACACTCGGCATGGAGCCCCTACTCCTGCACACAGAAAAATCACATCTGAGGTAGCTTGGACATGTGCTCAGAATGCCAGAGGAACGATTACCAAGAAGAATCCTCTTGGCAACCCCGGAGGGAAGACGGCCGGTGGGTCGACCCAGATTAAGCTGGGAGAGACAACAAAAAAATGAATTTGAAAACCGAATGGGTCTGGACTGGCTGACTCGAGCAGAAGCAGCGCAAGACAGGGGATCATGGAAGCACCTTGTCGAGTCTTTGGGCCCCCGACCCTACTAGGACAAGGCGCCCAGCGTGGGGCCTAAAGTCATATCAGGGATTATATATGTACATAAAATTATTATTTAACAAGTGTGGATTTAGAAAACAGACAAAAAAGCTAACTCCTTGAGAGATAGCCAGGAATGATAAAAGTAAGAATGGGAGGAAAATTCAAGCTTGCTGACATTGTATGAACAATTGCGAAACTAAAGATGATTATAAAGATACATTCTGAGACCTAAAGATGGACGCCGGAATGAAATCCCTTCACTAATCTGCAGTCCAAGATTACGAAGAAAAAAGAAAAGCAGTTCATGAAAATTAAAGAATAATCTTGCTCAGTTATAAGCTCACCGACTAAGAATTTTTATTTTATTGACTCCGGACACCACTGTTGCCAAGAAGGTACATCTTGATAGTCATTCCTCCGGTATTCACAAGACGCATCCAAACCATCTTAATAGACTTATTTCTACGCGTAGAAGAAGATGCTCCATGCTGAGGGGCTCTTACGTTATGGTACTTCTAACACATTTAAATGAATTATATCATATGCCATTCCGGCGATGATACATCTTCTACGCGTTTTACAGCCAAAAAGCAACAAAAATTAAGAAAAACAGTGTTGTAATACGCGATCTTTGTAGTGCGTTAAAATGAAGGGTGTGTATTTCTTACCAATTGTGATGAATTTTTTTGAGAAGTTTCAACTGAACATATGATGAATATCGTTTGATGCTTACCTGTAAGAAAAGAGAAAAAAATTAGTTATATGATTAAAATTTAATTAAAAAAAGGCGACGGGATAACAAATGAATAATTTATTATGAAAAAGCAATGCTTATTAAACTCATAGCTTCAATATAAAAAAAAATTCAATTTTAAATTCCCAGACAAATGCAAGACATCGAATTTCAAACTTGCCAGCATTTACGGCGATTTCATAGGTAAGAACTACTACTAAGTACCAACAATAAAATACCTGCAATGAATAACCATGCGAAACAACTGTCACTAAATAAAAATATATTAGCCTAAATATAAATAAATTAGCCACCCTATAAATACTTCCTTCCATGCACGTTTCCCATATAAGTAGCTTCGTCTCTGTGTGACTTCTATAATTTATCTAAATGAATTATATCTCTGTGGATAAATCCAGTAATTGTGTTCTCAGAACATCTATACCTACTCGTATAAAACTCAATATTTGTCTGTCTGATATCTAAACAAAATCTACACTGTTTGTTCGATCTGACCCAAATTTCGCATACTTATTATTTAAGAAATAGCGGGTAACATAGACGACATTTCCTTCTCCACATTCATCCTACTCTTTTCTCCCCTTATATTTTTCATGCAAATCTGTACCGTTCGATTGATTTGACACAAATTTTGCATTCTTATTCTTCACGAATCGGTGGGTAATACAGGCGTTTCACTCCTTTTCACCCTTACCTCTTCCCATGATATACCTTCTGTAAAAATCTACACCATTTGACAAATCCGACCCAATTTTTGTATACATATACTTCTGATCCTGGCGGAATACATAGGCTGCATTTCACTTTGGACATCTCTTGCATTCCAGCCTAGATTAAATGGAAACATAGGTTTTATTAGAGACTGTGCAAAACAATGGAACCTTTGTGTCCTTCCAAAAACTTGTTTTTAACTAAATTCTTAGTTAGGGCAACACCAGGCACAAACAAACAAACGGGTAGTTTACATATAAAACTATGTTAGAAGTTGAGATTGATTACAAACGCGCTGGTCTGACGATATTGCAGCATTGTTGGAAGGCCCCACATATTTGGGTATCACGTTCTGATCACCTTGTATAAACGATCACAATGAATACGTGACAATCATCATTACGAAGCCATTCGTCATAAACGTACATATAATGATTGTATTGTTTAGTAAATCACGTATTTGCATGTTATTTAGTTGTTTTCGAAAACGAACACCGCTACAGAACACAAACTGAGACAGTTAGCCGGCGCATGAAATATTTACCCGCGGTTACCGACAACATTAAACTTCAAAACTGAACATCGCGTATTCTAAGCCAATCTACCTGGACACGAAACAACAAAATAATAAGGAGAGCTCCGACAAACTTAATTACTAGCAAGGAAATAAATTATTAATTGAATCGCTAGTGGCGTGCTGGCAACATCCACAAAGAAGATTACGCTAATTTTCTGGGGCGGTCCTTAATTGTAATAAAAATCGTGGAAATTCAAACCGCGAAAATAGTGGAAGCAGTTTGTAAATCATGGTTTAAGGTCTAATCATCTCATTCGATGATATATCACGATCACGTAAAGGCGGTCAGTGGTAATGCTTTGAGAGTGATAGCGTTTATTCTGCGTACTGCCGGGGATTTCGAAAGTACCGTGGGCTGTAAACTCTTTACAGCTCTTTGGTGCGAAGTAAACTCGAGAGTGGCTCGAGGATTTGGGGACCACAGTAGAGAAAGATCAAAATAAGTTTTTGAGATATCTCTAATGAGGGAGTACGGGCATTACCCGACCGAGTTTCTCCAGGATGTGCATGGCTACAATAGTTTGGAGACCAGAAGGAATGTCTATTTGATGCACTTTTGTCGATTATTGCGCAGTATAATCGATAATCCTGAAATCATGCAGAGCATCTTAGATAAAGTCAGCATAGATTCTTTCTTAAACCAATATACATGACCAACCTAAGTTTAATTCGGTAACCTAACCGAAAGTTATGTCTATTAGAAGAGCTACCGCTATGCTTTAACAATATCACTTTGGATATTGATCTGTTCCATATCCTTGGATTTTTTTTCGATTCTCCTATATCTTAGATATTAATTTTTGGAGGGTATTTATGTTAATTAAATTGTTATAACATGTACGAATTATATAAATACATGTTCTATATTATAATATCATCATAGGAATGTCCAGTATCGAATCTCAAAATATCTGTACTGGAGGATAAGGTAGAGGGAAAGATTGCCAGAGGGCGCCCTCGCCGTGAATATCTTGAGCAAGTGTGCCAAGATAAGATTTGTGCCTCCCACACAGAGCTGAAGAGGATCGCCGGAGACCGAGCAGAATGGAGAAGGAGATGTGCTTTGCTGCAAACCAATCGCACGAATTGAAACCCAGGAAGGTTAAATGCAAGTTAGTAATGTAAATATTGTATACCAAGTAAATTGAATGGAATTGAATCATAATAAAAATATGATATAAAAGATTTAAGGGTTTATATTATATCATTTGACATATTTGGGACATTCATCAGTACGTCCTTGACCTTCGCGGTGATATGGCACTCTCCTGACGATGCTGTGATACGCATCCAGAGAAGCGTCTAGTATCGAATCTCAAAATATCCATCGTTCCAATAAATAAATATACACAATATTGTTACGAAGAAGAGACACAGAAGTATACACGGTTTTTTGAAAGGATCTAGACTTAAATCTACGATGCGTGGGTGTAGGAGGGCAGTTTGGCTATAAATGTCACGCTACCGAACAGTGAAGCATTTTCGGAATTAAAATAACCGTATGCGAACGAAGCAACATATAATACGAACACGGAATACTTGCCGCATCAATATTCTTAGTATTCTCAAACTAAGCTATGAAAATAGGACTAACTTGCTGTTATCCTGGAATATATCCCACTTGGGGTTCTAATCACCGACCAACAGATCACTAGGTTAGCGTTATGACTCCTACGCTAACAAGCTACTCTTCCTTTTCACATTTCAAGTGATAAAAAATAAAATGCATCGTTTACCAAAGAGTTTTAATCAAATACGTGTCAAATCAATTTCAGGGCAGTATAGTAATTTCAGAGAAAGCAATTTCAAGAATAAGGTTCCTGAACTACTTCTGAGATCACGTGCAATAATTTTACAGAGACCGGCGAACAAAGAAGTCCGTTTTACAAGCTACTTAATATTATTTTGATAAAGATTTGTAAACTTGAAGCCGCAGAAAACAATCAAACCACTTTTATTGAGTTTAAAAATTCATTTAAGGCGGCACATTCACTGCAAATGCATATTTCGGCGTTTTTTTTACGAATATGTGGGTTTTTATTATTAATTTATGTCAGAATGTTCTAGACTGCAATTTTTTGAGGGCAATAATTTAGATATAACCTTTGTTCTTATATAAAAGTAATAAACATATTATGCGTAAATATAAATATTCATGAAAAATTAGCGCCGCCTAGGAAACTAAAACGATTTTTTTGGCCACGGCCTGTCGATTAATGTTTATATTTTCTTAATTATTGTAAATAATGTTCAGTTTATTACTTTTATATAAGAACAGAGGTTCTATCAAAGTTATTGCTCTAAAAAATTGCAGTCTAGAATATACATTCTGACATAAATGAATAATAAAAACCCACATTTTTGTAAAAAAAAACGCCGAAATATGCATTTGCAGTAAATGTCCAGCCTTAATGGTAATGGTTGTAATACGGGTTAGAAAAATATTGAATTTATAACAATTATAACACTTAGAGTTTGGACGTTTTCAGCATATAAATATACGTCAAAACCCGTATAGTACAATTCATTTTTCTGCGTAACTACGTCCAACTGTAAATTGTATATTTGACTATATCACGGTAGAGTTATTAAGTATGATATACCTGAACGGGATCAGGTAAGTCAGGAACCTGAACAACACAACAAAGAAAAGGTTCGCTTTATGAAACGGGACTGCCGTTACATTGTTATGAATTGCCGTCATAACAATACAACAAAGTGATGTTTAAGAAACCTATTCAGCGCACAATGAAATGTTTGACAGGTGATTATCTAAATTATATTTCAGGTAATTTTTCACTTGGGTTGATCCGTCTAAAAACTTAGCAAGTCAACCGTTAAGAAGCTGTAACCCCAGACATAAGCGAGCTCGCTTTACCGCTAGGCCATCGGATACCTCAAAGGAAGAGTTCAGAGAGATCAAATCATTGTATCGCTATTTAAAAAGTCATTCAACATCCAATATTCTATATAGGTAAAATAAAACAATTCAACTTAATCTAATCAAAGTCAAGGAGCGGTGCAGAACCAATAAACTATTTTTAAATACTAAAAAATCCTATCATATTTAACTATTCCATAAATTATATTTTCTTGAAATTAATGATTCTTGCATTTTATTTGACGAAAAGCTATCATCTGTAAGTCATATCAACATTATAACTAATAAGGCTATGAAGACTCTTGGTTTTGTTTTACGTTCTTGCAATTATTTTTAAAATATTTATACAATCAAACTATTGTACTTTTCCCTTGTTCGGAGTCAGATTTAATACAACTCATCTGTCTGGAGTCCTCATTACAATGCCCATATATACACACTTGAACGCATCCAACACAAATTTCTTACACGTTACGTTATTAACTAAAGACGTCACATCCCAATTCAAAATATCATCTACACAGAATTATAAATTTTTACTGGATTATTGCCATTATCTGTATTCTATAAATAATCTTAATTAATAATTATCCCGTTGTATTGTATTGATCACATATGTTTATGCTATATATCTTTTGCGCTTTTTTTTCTTCTTATCTCTTCCCCTTTTTACTAAGTAGATCTGACCTTTCCTATCCATTCCTGATTATCCTTTTACCTTTCATTCCTTGACTTCCATAGTTTGTTCGTAACTTTAAAATTTCACTTTTTTGTTTTTTTGTATAACTTAAGTTATTATTGCTATATGTTAATAAATAACATGTTTTTCTATGGGAAATTGTAAGATGGTCTTTATACTATTTAATAATCATGTGTAATCTGATTTTTATTCGTACCGTTAGTGTCCCATGAATAAATAGAATAAAATAAAAATAAATTTAAAAAATTCTTGCTGTACTCGATTACATTTCAATTAATTCAGTGCAATAAATGATTCCATGAGCTTCAATCAACGTTTGCCCCTTGTTTCATTTGATATCTTCACCAGATTTTGGTAGGCAAAATTCATCATAAATATTATTCCCATATACAACGTTGGCGAAATTACTCCTAGGTTCGTTCGCGTTCAACGATTTGTGTTAACAATTTTTAATTAAATTCAAATTGCCGTTCCGCAGTAATTAGCGGACCAATTACGTTTGTTTGATTATACATAATGGATTCAACATTGAGAAATTGGTTTGAATTTGGGTTTTAATTTTATAAATTTAATCCTGCAATTTTTGATTATTTGTGGTCCTAGCTCTATATTTTTACATTCCCTTCCCTCTTCTATTTGGTCTTGCTCTTGTTGAGTGTTTTGTCACACATTCGCTCTCACTGCATATTTTACCTACTGCCACCTCCTTATTTAATTAAATCTCCTTAAGATACCCAGTCATATCGCATCCAATATTGCTATATTGGAATGAGTATACATACGTGTTTTTATTGATTAAGTTAATCATGTCAATGTATATACCTTCATATATGATATTCTTACGATTTTTTTTAAATTAAATAATTCAGAAGAATATCATATCATATATCACTTTCAAAAATTTTATAATATGTGGGGTATAGAAGCAAAAGCAGCAATATCAAAAAAAAAAAAAAAAATGTTTTGAATGTAGTCACTGAGGATTACTAATTTAGGATGTACTGTATTCTAGATTATATGTATCTAACCCTTCCAAAATCATCTTTCCTATAAATTTGTAGGCTATGCTTCACATAAATTTTAAATTCAGTACACTATAAATTAGTAATCATCGATGACCGCATTATTGTTTTTGGATATTGCTGCCTTTGCTTTTATACACCACATGTATGGATGTTCTTACGATGGAATTGGTGAACACTGTATTGTGTAGAGTGATCACTTAAGCCAGCTCATACTGGTGGTAAGCCCCATGCCATCGTATAAAAGACTCTCATACAAGTTTCTTACATGTTAATAGCTTCGTCTCTGTGAGACTTCTGTAATTCATTTTTGTTTTAATTTGTTTGCTATCGTCGTAGGTTTTTATACTTTTTTTAACATGTTAATATTCGGTTATGTTTTATGTTGTAAGTCGTTGTATAATATTAATCCTTTAATAATGAGTCGCGACTACCCTTTTTTTGTTCTAGCCATCCTCTTTCATACACGACTTGTTAAGGTCTGTATATCAAGAGTATCTATATATTTATCTAATTAAGCGTATCTATATATTTATCTAACATATTCTAACACAAACTGTAATTGGAGTTTATTTTATACGTAGGTAATATTATATATTATTACGAATATTTTCTCTTTCTGCATTTTTTTCGGTTGCTGTATACATTATCACTTTTACTTATTATCGATTTATATTTTTATTTTATTTTATTTATTTAAAAAAAATAGAGATGCGAACACGGAATACGTGTCACATCAATATTCTTACTATTTTTTAAAATAAGCTAAATGCTTGTGCTATGAAAATAGGACTAACTTTCTGGTTTGGAGTGAGGTTCAACCCGCGACCTTTGGATCACGAGGCGAGAGCCCTAACCACAAGACCATTGAGCTACTTAGTAGTATCTTTTAGTAATTTTATTTGTTTCTGTGTACATTATTACTTTTTACTAGATCTTTACTATATTTCTCTTTCTTATGTATCTTATTTATACATATATATATATATATATATATATATATATATATATATATTTGATACAACTGCTCTAAAGCTGCAAAAATTAAAATTATACGATTGTTTATTAACTTTACTTATCTGCTAAACATATACTCGTATGTATAGAGAAACATCTGTTCTACATATACAAAATTGCTTAATATATTTATAGACTATATTATTTCAAATTGCCTGCTAAACAATATATATTAATAATATATGAGGATTAAGTTTATTGTGTTACTTATCCATTTTCTTCTTTTTATATTTTTTTCATCTTTTTTTATTAGTTATATCATGTTTTTATCTGTTACGATGCTTTTTATGTCTGAAATATAATTTAAAATAACTGTTAAACTGTTATTCTTAATAAGTCTGTTCTTAATAAATAAATAAAAAATTATTTAGTGCATCTATATATTTTATGTAACAACCTAGTAAGTCGGTGGTTGATTCAACTATTACGAAACTCTCAAGTCTGTCAAAATCGCCACACGCGATAAGCTTTGCGGTTTCAGTGAATGAAATACACACCGTGAAACCCAATACCCCGTAACCGTTAAAATTACATTTTTCAATGCAGATGCGGTCCTGATGCTGTTGCATTGGATTAAGATCAAACGTATCAGTGGTCAGGTAATTGGGGCGTGAGCTCGCCGGAAGCACGGAGCGCAGGGCGATGCAGGCGGACCGCGGACTGCATACGATGCACTTCTGGTTTGTGCAGCTTGAAAATAAAACAATTTGTTGTGCTGAGTAGCTTTCACTCGTGAGAAAGTTATGAGTAGTTTGTTTTGTGCCGATTGGTAATAATTAATACTTTAAATATACACAGCTATTTGTAAGCTTTGAAATTTTGATGTCAGCTTAGAGTTTAAGCAACACGCAAGTGTTAAGTTATTTTAAACCAGTTCCATGACCAAGTCATGCATTCAGGAGGCGCTCCGACTTATAGCCCTGCGAGGTTATTTTAAAAACATTAATAACCTCGCAAGGCTATATTTCTGCCTTGATTATGAGTCGCAAATGTTCATATGGAGTTATGCAATATGAAAGTTTGCATTTTTTTTTCAATATTTCTGAATTATTTTTTTAGAAAACTTTGAATTACTATTACAGTAACTTGTATTTAGATTACGAAAAATTCATTATTTTCAGTTCATGTTAAAAGTTAGATAATATGTTAAAAACCTTGCAGAAATTCCAATTGGAATTCGAAGGTGTTAATTATTATATTTGACCTGTATTAAAGGAAATGAATTTTTCATATACGATATAAGTTACTGTAATGATAGTCCAACGTTTTATAAATGAAAGTCGGAAATTTTGAAAAAAAAATGTTAACTTTGATATCGCCTATCACCATAACTATTGATATTTGGTCATGGTTGCGCCGACATATTCGACTCATAATTAAGCCAGGAATATAGTCATGCGAGGATATTAATGTTTTCCAAATAATCCTGTATATTTTTTAAATATCTAGCCTTCTACGCGATGTAAAGGACAAAATACATCCAGAGTCCCATTAACTGGATGGTCCCCCTGGAGTCAAATTTAACATTACATATACGTCACTGCCCTTAAACAGGTTAAAAACGCCAAAATTACAGGGATAGATGAGAAATGAAATAAATTAAACATTATAAATAAACATTTAAAAGTTTTTTTAAAAGTGATTACGGACAGACAGACGCACAACTAAATTATTATTTCTGGGACATTGTTTTCTTACTTGGCGACTGGTTTTTAAAATAAAAGAACGAATCACCCTTGGTCGGTTACGTCACGCTCGCTCGACCAATCATGGCTCACGCGTAATCGGTGACAAGAACGAAGTGTGTCACCCACGGAGCGGTCAGCGCGCTTGTGGTCAGATAAGTACAAATAAAGCGTGTAATATAAGAAGACGTATCGATATCAACATAAAACTGTACGCTTATGTGATTTCAGTCATTGTATGTAATAACTGTAATTCAATAATTATATGTAATAATTATAATAATAATTATAGTAATAATAATTACTTTTCATCTCCCCTTTTGTAAGACCAACTCAAAACAAAACTCCTTTATGTACAGATCCACAAATTCATTTAACACAAACTATCACCACATTGATATTTTCAACTCAACAATAAGAAACATAAAACAAACAATATCTACACTACCGCACCCGAACTAATTCGTACATTATACCTTCCCTTCTACTCCCGTCCCACATTCCCCTTCACCCTCTCCACTCGCTGTTAAAGTAAGTTAAAGTAAATTATTAAATTCAGTGGAAATTTTGTAATTGGCATAATTTTAAAAAACATAATTTCATATTTGTTAAGAGTGTTGTTTTGCTGTTCATTTTCCACAAAATAAAATAAATAAATAAATAATAACATAAATGTATATCATATGAAACATAACTTTTTTTAAAAATAAAATAGAGATGCGAACACGGAATACGTGTCACATCAATATTTTTACTATTTTCAAACTAAGCTAAACGCCTGTGCTATGAAAATAGGACTAACTTGCTAGTCTGGAGTGAAGTTCGATTCCACAACCTTTGGATCACGAGGCGACACGATCACAAGACCAACAAGCTACTCTTTATGTAATTATGTAACATAAACATAAACATAAATATGTAACATAAATAATTATTTAACATAAAAATAATATGTAACACGCAATATAGTGAAAAAAAATACTATTAAAATGGTGTAATACGCGTTGGTGCAGTCCCTCTTACAGTACGGTATTATTGGGTGGGGAGGGGCTTATAAGTCCACCGTACAGCCATTAATCATAATGCAAAAAATAATTATTAAAACGATTCTCAAAAAACCTTATGACTATCCTACTGTAAGTATATTTCAAGAATTTAATGTACCGTCACTCACAACAATATACAAAACAAACTCCCTATGCCAAATTTACAATGAATATTTTATTAATAAATCTCATCCCTTAGATTGTATAAGTAGTAGACATAGAGCAAAGGGACAAACAAAGATACCATCTTTAAAAACCACCATGGCACAACATCATTATACATACTTGGGAGTTAAATGGTACAATACATTGTTGTCGCAAAACAAATTTCAAGAAGAGAACATTCCAAAATACGAACAAGTCAAATCAACAAGTCAAATCCTTGATTTTCGACAACGATGAATTGTAACATTGCCCACATGTCTCTTTTATGTTTTATTTCTTTAATTCTTCTTTTATACTTTATACTTTAATTATTTTTATACTTTTATTCTTTAGTTCTTCTTTTGTACTTTAATTTAGCTTGTAAATACTCCTCCCATAAGCTCGAGCTTTGACTCATATTATAATATATCATGTTATAATATAGAATCAATTCATTATAAAAAGAACACATGTATCTACTGTATAAATTAATAAATAAAATAAAATTAAAATAAATTGTATTGCTGGAGAAACTGCTACAAGACCTAGTAGACTCTAGAGCCATTGCATACTGCGCAAAAACGAATCTTAAAAATTATGTTTAAGGCCAGACATACATTTTCCAAATGTCAAATGTCGGTGAATGGTGTCATTGGATCGGGCTATTTTAAGACGAGAAGGAGACGTCAACAAATCAAATATCGCATAAATATTGCACTAGCGCATATATTTACGTATTCGTTGCAAGATAGGAACGTTGAGACAGGAGGAAGAGAAAGGAGACAACCATACGGAGTACCGACGGTAAAATATGGGGAAACACCCGTGAGCATCTCGTTCCCAGCGGAATAGTCAGAATGTTTACTTATTTAAACTTTTGATAAATGATCGTATATTATTTGATTCAAATTATTATTTTCCGTAAAGAAATTAAGAAACATATTAATAATTCTGCACTCCTTTTTAAATCAATGCATATCGTAATATGATGATAACAAAATAATTACGGCCATCCGCAGGCGCAGAAAACAGGCTCGTATCTTGATCACTTTAATATAATCACGAATTGTGTACAAAAAAGTCGAGTAACTAGTTGGTTACTACTTTTTTTAACTGGAAACTTTTGCCAAAATAACTTAGCAAGTATGTAACAATAGAATGTGGTCTTTTCTAATGTATCAGCCGACATGTGCGATTAATTTTTTTACAAGGATCTTTTATTCTTTAAAGTTCTTCCCGAAAACGTAAAGATTGCAAGTACATTGATACTGTTTAAAAAATGATTGAAGGTGTTTTGCTGAGTGTTAATAAATGTGATTTTTTCCACTAGATTTATTTTATTTTATACTAGATTTTTAGTATTTGTTTATTAACTTTAACATACCAGATATATATCGTCAAAAACTTTTTATAGAATTTTTTGTGTTCTCTAAATTCTGTATAAAAAATATTTTAATATCTCTTACCGTTAAGGCAGCATTTGTAAAAAACGCATTACTTGACCATTTTTTCGTCGTCTTTAGTTGTAAAATACGTCACTACGAAAAACCCTTTATTTTAGCGGGATAATATATAGCCTATGTCCACCCTAATTTTACCTCTTTATATATTAGTATAGATTTTGCATTAAGTGTCGGTGGCAGGTATATTGCACAACGCATATTATAGCACAACGCTTAAATGATAGAGATGTACTCAACATTATTATTTCCATTGAAGTACAGGTTGTCTGTCAAAGAGTTTCGTTTTGTGGTATTTGCGGTCCTTCTATGACGTAAGCTAATTTTCAAGGCCGATTCTGCGGTTGAATTCGGTGTCATGATTTTCTTCACCTGATGTATTATATGTCATGTGCAGATAAGCTTGTCAGGAAACATTAAATTTCACGATATCGTTTTCGAAAAATATAGCCCATTGTTATCACCCATATCTAAAATACATTTGTGTAAGACATACAAGATATGAAACGATGAGAAATCAATTAAGTGAATAATATTTGGAATGACAGAAGTATTACCAGATCTATTAAGGAAAGGATTTTCAGGACACTAGTTTTTCCAATCTTTCTGTAGGGATATAAGACATGGATACTGAGGCAACAAGACATACGCATTAGATACGTAGGCTGGCAGAGATAGTATAGTAAGTATGCAGAGGAGAGGCTGGTGGTATAAGACAGAGGCGAAAAAACCCGTCCCCGAGGAAGATCATGGATAGATCAAGGATCACACCAAGATAGATGGAAGAGTTGAGTCTGCAATTTCATAGAGCAGATGGCTATAGAATAGTTTTGACTGTAATGACAACAACGACTGCTATGTCAAGAATATAGCAAAGTACAAGAAATAATTCAATTATAATCGTGCAAATAAACCGTTCGGCATTTATATTCGACGCCATACGTGCAAATTACGAATTCTGGCACTTACCTTTCCTGGGTCGAACCTTCACCCCCTCTTCTTCCGTTCTCCTACACCTCAAGAGTCGTTATCTATCATCGAGCCAAGAGTCGTTTTGTCAATAATCTATTGAATTGACCATCACGAAGTTACCTTTCGAAGGAAGCGTCATGCATTCGCAACAATTGTATAAAATGCTTCAGATTCAAGATCTATAAAGTGAATCGTAATTTATCGAATGTTGCAGTGAAACTGAAAGGAGAAGGAACGCTCACGCGGTGGTGAGTTTCAGCATTTACAGTCCATTCGTCTCTTATTCATCCCCCTCCCCTGTCATCATCCAAATCTCGTAATTTTTCATTCCCTGTTTCCTTGACTACAGTTTACTTAATCTACTCCCATCCTGCATCTCTTTATCCTAATCCTAGTTTCCCCTCCACCCTCTCTACTTCTTTCAAACATTATCAAACATTTGGAAACAAACAGTGGAAAGTTAATAATTACTATTTTTTTTATCATGTGTATGTCAATTTAAATATGTCCTGTAATTTTCCCAAAGATAAATAAATAGATTTAGTCGGTCAGATTCTTGAGCCAGGCTGTTTTCTGTCTTCCAGGGTTTCTTTTGCCAGCAATATTTCTTTGAATGGTGAGCAGCATGTTCTGAATTGTTTCTAGGTGCCTCGTGAAACGGCCAAAATATTGTAATTTCGGGTCTTTATTGTTTTAAGGATTTAAAACGCATTGTCCGTCAGCAAACCTTCAAGACCGGCTTATTTTTAATAGTCGTCCATAGATCCACATCTCAAATGTTTCAAGTCGCTGAGCAGTTCAACAAAAATATCTTCAGAGCTGCGAGGATCATCTAAGCTATATCCTTTTAAATGCTCAAACTGGAGTATCGATAGAAATAATAAAGACATAAATTTGCGTGCTAAACGCAAATAAGTCATTATCTTAATAATGTTAGTAATATATCGTTCATATAATAAGATTTGTGCTAATCCTTATATTTATGCTGATATTCACGCAAACACTCCATCACCAGTTTGTCTTTCGCTTTCTGTTATTTATGGATGATTAAGATTTTTTAAAGGTGGTAACCAGAGACAATTTTCATCTTCTCTTAGCAGATATATCAAATATATATGAATGGGGAAGGCGAAATAAACTTAGGTTTAATGACTTCTTCTTCAAAAATCGCAAAATCTATATGTTTAATATTTTCAAGAGATCGGTTACATCTTTCACTAGGGCCCAAAAAACTCTATGGCGACAAAATGAGCGACCAAAATCTGACAAGAATGTTGAATGTTAAGGATCTCGGCATTCGATTTGTGAGCAACCTGATATTTCTCGATCACATCATATAGGGGTGGTCAGTGGTAAAGCATTGAGAATGTTATAATTTGTTCTGCATACAGTCAGGGTTTTCGAAAATACCCCCGTACTGAGAACTCTTTATAACTCGTAGGTGCGAAGTAGACTCGAGATCGGCTCGATGATTTGGGGGCCACATGAGCTTAAGTACCCTCTTAGTGTAGAAAAAGTATAAAAAGTTTCTAAGCTTCTCTACATGAGATTTTCTAGATGAGAGAGTACGGGCATTATCCTTGGCTGTACCCGCTGAGTTTCTCCAGGGTATGCTTGGCTACAATAGTTTAGAGACTAGAAGGAATGTGTATTTTATTATGCATTTTTATCGATTGTTGCGTGGTATGATCGATAATTCTCAATTCATGCTGTGCAGTGGTTTGTATATTCCTAATAATTCAGCCTTCAGCATAGATTTCTCATTCCAATATACAAGACTAATCTGTGAATGGTTATGCCTGTTGGAACAGCTACCGCCATGCTGAACAATATCACATTAGACAGATGTGTTCCATATTTCTAAGAGGGTTTTCCGAAGCGGGATTCTCCTACACCTTTGTTATCGATGATTTTATATATGTTAAATATTTGATTTTGTTGTTTATATATTTCTAACTTATTTATAACATTTACGAACTAAATTTGTGTTTGTAATGTAAATGTTATATATATATATATATATATATATATAATACAAAATCATTAAAATAGTTACT